>CAEFZX010011054.1:0-193897 GCA_903066825.1 Alfaro cultratus
CTAATAAAAATATAACAAACCGACCCGGCTTTTAATTAACTTTTTTTTTTTTTTTTTTTTTTTTTTTTTTTTTTTTAGCTTATTGCACCTCTTTTACCTGCTTAAATAAACTTAGTGTAGAAAGTAAGGAAAATCATGTTCTGTCAGTTTCGTTCTGTATCGTTTTCAACAATAAGGAAATGTTTTATAATGTGGACGAAACAAGAAATTAGTTTTCCCCTAAGTTCTTATGCAAAATCAATATATAATATCTACAACAGGCTTTTAAAAGTAACTAGCATTTGGTCCCTATTTTATTTCTAATAGAAAAACATTTTAGTTACACTTTGTTAGCTTTCAAAGTGAAACATTCGTTGTAGTATATATTTAGAAAAATATTTATTTGCAGCTCTTGACGAGTTACATATTTTTTAGCTCATTTTTATTTCATGCCACACCAAGATTATGAATATCTTCAAAGGGCTGGCTGTGGCAGAATGTATTACTAAAACCATCTATTAAACCGTTCCGATACTGTAGCTTCCTCCTTGTTCAGCTTTTAGCCGCTTCTACAAAGTTTTGACTCATGGGGCTAAACATAAATCCACGCCACACTTTTCAGATTTACCAAAACAATGTAAAATCATTTTTTTTCAGCTACACAAGCAAACGTTCCTTTTCTTCAAGGTTTACCCAAAGATGTTTCCAGCAGCGGAGAGATTCACATTTGGGTGAAGGAATGCAAGAACCTCCCTTTAATCAGAGCCACCATCGACCCGTATGTCAAATGGTAGGCAGCAGATAAAGCACCTCAAGCAAGGTTAGGCTTTTCACGACTGACGTGTGAAGTAAAGTCGCCCTGTTGTTCTCCCTTACTTCCAGCTTCGTGCTTCCGGACACGAGCAGGAAGAGCCGTCAGAAGACGCGCGTCCTGCGGAGGACCGTGGAGCCGGTGTTCAACCACACCATGGTGTACGACGGCATCGGCGAGGCCGATCTGACCGAGGCCTGCGTGGAGCTCACCGTGTGGGACCGAGACCGACTCGCCAGCAACCTGCTGGGGGGGCTGAGGCTCGGCGCCGGAACAGGTAACCATCGCCTGAACGGTGGACGGGTCCAAAGGTTTTCTTTGGACGTTGGCTGTTTTTTTCCCCCGTGCGGTCGCTGTAACTTAAAAATTAGGGTAATTGGTAGGAAAAAGCTAAAAGAGGAAGTTTTTAGGGCTCTTACTGTCTCCTCACTGCCAAAAAAAATCAAAGTCTTACCAAACACAAATATGTTAGTACAGTTGAAACGAGACAAAACTAACTTACAAGTAACTTTCCAGAAAGAAATAAACTTGTTTTCGGTCAATGACAGGACACTGTCCCTTTACAATATGTAAAAAGAAATGTTTTATTCCACTGGTAGGTTATTTCACTCGTGGCTAATACTTTTTTTTAAATCAATATTAACGAGTTATTGACTTCAAACAAGCTCTTGTATTTTGCTGAAAAGTTACTTGTGAGTTAGTTTCTTTCTTATTTCAAGTTTACTAAAATATTTGCATTAGAAATGAGACCAAGAATACAAAAAAAGGTGGAAAACCCCCCCCAGAATGAACAGAAATATGATTTGTTACTTCATTCTGTCGTCATTCTCTTCTGGCTTTTTTTTTGCTGTCTGTTTCCGTCTCTATTTTTCATTTATTTATTCATTTACTTTGTGTTCAATTATGACTTTAAATCTATCTCTATCATTGTATGTAGTTTATGGTTGCCTTGTGTCACAATTGGTTTTCCTCATGTTGCATTTTCGCAACAAATGTTTAATATACTCAGTTTCTTGGTGATTATTTTGGTTGTACTTATTGTTTTTCTGACACATTTGGATAGTTTTACACATCCTCGTGAATGAGGTGCACGTAGATAAACTAACTTGGGGTCACTTTTCCATACTGGGCCATGCCAGAAAAGAAAACGCTGCTTAGTACCGTAACCAAATTTTGCTGCATCGAAGTTCAGAAAAGACGTCAGAAACCTGAAACCGAGAAGAAGCTCTGACCTATTTAAGATCTGAATTATATTTTGAGATCAAATGGGTAAGAGAAAGGAAACTCTAAACCACATGTGTTAAACTCGAGGCCCGTGGGCCAAATATGGCCCGCATAGCTTTTTATGTGGCCTTTTAAATTCTAGACTAAACACAAAGTGTGTTTAAATATTATGTTAATCAAATCAGTGCAGTTTTTTTCTGTTTACCGCCAAATTATATCAATCAGTCGATCCAGTTTCTTGCGAATTATTGTGGAAATTCACGCAAAATCAACAAATCCCCGCACTTTATTGCACAAATACATAATTGGGAGTTTATTGCAGATTTTTCTCAAAAATTGTTGAAAACTTTTCTACTTGTACTAAACAGCTGCCTCAGCCTTAATGGATGTCAGATTATAGCCCGTGATCTATACAGCGAGCAATAAAATCTTGCATTTTCCGTCATAAACAAATATCATAAATATTTCCAAATTAGTGCCACAGAAATTTTTATTTTATTGCAAAAACAAATAAATCACAAAAACAGTTGTGAAATCCTGGATGGACTGAAAAGAATTCATTAATATTTCTAACAGTTCAACGGGTTTTATCAATACATTCTGGCACAACCGGCCCTTTAAGAGCATTTATAATCTTGATTTGGCCTGAAACAAAAAATAAGTTTGACACCCCTGCTCTACACAAAGAAATCCTGGTGCAAATGGTGTTAAAAAAAAAAAAAAAAGAAAAAGGGGGGCTGAATATTTGAAAGTGTTAAAGTGCCTGAATCCAGACGTTACCAGAGGATAATCCAGTGTCGGCTGTGATTTTCTGGATGTTTCTCTTCCTCTACGCAGGAAGAAGCTACGGCGCTCTGGTGGACTGGATGGATTCGGGCCCGTACGAGGTGGCGCTCTGGGACCGCATGATGGCTTCTCCCAGTGAATGGGTGGAGGATGTGCTGCCGCTGAGAATGTTGAGTTCTGCTAGAACAGCTCTAAAATAAAATGCACCCGACTGCTGCAGGAAGTATTTATTACCATTGACAAAAACCTGGTTAAATTATTGTGTTAAGCTGAAATAGTAACAGCAACCTTACATCTAAGTTTGAACAATTTGACTTTATGACTCAGAAAAAGCAAACTCTCTTTCTAAAGTAAGAGTGTAAGACAAGTGAATGATATGGACACTGACGTCTCTTCATATTAAAGGTAAAAAAGAGCTTTTTGTTGTATTTTGATGGAGAATTTTAAAGCTTTGATTGTGAAATTATGTTTTCACATTTTTATGCCAAGAATCCTGAAATACACTGGGTCGGGAATTTAGTTATTTTTAACCCTTGCAATGGGACTCCTTAACTTTGAGTATTATGTTACAGATATTCCTCTTTGAGTCATGAAATTTAGGGAAGTTGCATTTATAGAGTTGTCTGATATGCTGATGTTTCCAAAGTCTGCAATCTACACCCCATAAAACCACAACCTGTTGTTTGATATCAATAAAATTCATAATTTCCTATCTTACATTTGTATGTTTTTTGTGTTTCCTGAAGTGAAACAGTGAGTAGAAATGACTTGCATTAAAACTTTCGTTACATCAGTTGCAACTCCTGAACATGGATCACCTCAGAACAGCGTTTCTTTGGACTGAAGTCGTCCAGATCCAGTCTCGCTTTCCTTGTCTCCAGATTGAGGAGGTTTTTTTTTACTACGCAGCGCCTGATTAAACTTTTTTAAAAGACGTGGAGATTAATTAGACTTTTCTTGATTTCAGCTGACAGCTTTCTGCAGCTAAAATGAGATTTAATGTATATCAAAATGCATTCAACTCCCTAAAAGTGACTTTGCGATGGTCTGCTGGTTTAAAAGAAAGAACCTGAAGATCAGATTTGAAATTGGTCTCCACAAATCCATGTCATCCACAGATCCGTTTTGTCCCAAGGCTTTCAATTACAGTTAGATGTTTGTGCTTTAAGCACTGAATAAATTGAAAGACAGAGTAAAAAAGAAAAACATTTTTGCTTGCTCATCTTTTTTTATAGTCTACTTACATATCCACCTTAAAAACAGGGAGAAATAAATGAGTTTATACCAACAGCTTGTCAAAATAGACGTGCTCAGTCCAAATTACTTTACATTTCACAAAGTATTAAATCGCTTTTATTTTTATTCCCTGCAACAAAAAACAAACAAAAAAAACCAATTAAGACATTCCTGATTATAAGAGCTGTCAACTCTCATTAAATACATGGAAATTAATCCAATATAATGATTATGACCGACATATAATTACAATGCACTGTTATTATACACCAGCTGAGCCATTATTTTCTTCTTAACAAACAGTAAAACTGTGCATTAGCTGTAAATCTGCGTTTGAATCTCATGACTACTTTTGATCTAGTGTAAAATCCCGTCCCGCCCCGCTTTGCAGTTGATGTGCTGTGATTTGTGATTGGCTTCATTCTTCGTCAGGTGATGTTGCCCCACCAGGCATTTTAGTCGTATTTCGTGGAACAAACGGCAAGCAGCAACGAGAACAGCAACGACGAGAAAGCGGATGCAATACTTTCAGCCGATGAAGCTGCTAGAGAAGAAATAGAGAAAAAAATACAGTGAGCTACCTTAAAATGAGGAAAACGGTAAACACAAACATCAGTTATATGGCAGGTTCTTACTTTGAGAAGTCGGCGTACTTTCAGCATCTTAAATCAAAAAAGAACAAAGGAAATATATTCATAATTCAACATGTTATTCAATATCATTCTAATAGTCTTGACATATTTAAGTTAAACCTGAGAAAGTTATGTGTTTTTCTTTTTTACTACTTATAGATGGGATTAAACAGGAAAAACAGTATTTTAGAGAATCTTTTCATAAGTCACTCATAAGCACATTGTGAAAACTGCTGAGGTGTGAAATCCTCAGCGGTTGGAAAAAGGATCTGTCCAATGGGAACTGCTCAATGTGCCAAAAGGTACAAATATTAAAGGAAGTGACATTCTGCATTTTGGTATTTTGCGGCGCTTTGGCTTCCAGTTCGATGCAGAGGTTTGTTGGGATGCCGGTCCTGCAGCAAGGAAGGGTGAGACAGGGATGTTGACTTCACAGAAAGTTCATCCCGAGCTTAGGAGGCCGAGGGCAACTTTTATTTAATAATGTCTTCCTCTCGGCTTTTATGACAGGACACTTGTTTTAAAACGTCAAAGGAGCATCAAACCTGCTTCGGTTGTTCCGGATTCAGGACATGGCTCACATCTGACTCAAAAACATCTGATGTAGACCAGACCTGAGTGTTTACACTTCTAAAAAGTCTGACCTCGTCACCATGAGCCTCTGCCCACTCAGAAAAAAAATCTGGTTTGGCTCATATTTGCCAGCAGTGTGAATATTGGAACTTTCCCAGAACTTCCCAGGTGAATTCACAAAGTACTTTCCAAAGACAAAGTACGTTAGTGGAACTAACTAGTATTTCCCCAGAACTCACCAGGTACTTGGAACTACTCACCAGTCAGTTTTGTAAAGCGTAACGTTAAAGTTCCATTACCATTCCAGAAAAGTACCTTGCAAGTTCCCAGAAATTCTCAAGAAAGTACCTGGTTAGTTCCACAAACGTTACTTGTAAGCTCTGGGAAAAACAGGTTGTGTTATGAGATGCTACCTAAAAGTTTTATTCTGAAATTTCACAGCTGTACATTCTCTCCTTTTGTGACTTTGTTTCTGATGGTGTTGGAGGAACAGACATGTGAAGTGTTTTAGTTGAAGACGCACCAGTGGTCTGTTGGCCAACTCGTATTTGCTGAGAGGTGATCGTAGCGTTGGCCGGCACTTCCGTAGCGTCTCTCCTTCTACGGTTTGGACCACTGCAGACCTGTCGTAAAGAAATAAAAGAAAAACTCAAACCTACTAAAAGTTAAATCTTCCCGCAAGGCTGCACATGAGTTGGCTTACAGGCAGTAAGGAGCTGCAGGTGCTTGTCTCACACAGTCTGGTGACGCAGTGCAGGTAGAAAGTGGAAACTGTCAGATTCTTGTGCTCTATAAATCTGAAGGCCTCAAAGGAGAAGTGAGCTGTCTGCGAAACGCCGTTTACCTCCACTTTGGTCTGCGGGTCTTTATTACATCTGGGGTGCATCAAGACGCAGGAGGTTTGTCAAGAACAAAGAGTTCCCAAGAGGGTTGAATGTCATGTAAGTAAAAAGAAAGTCTCTTGATGTGGATAGACGTATCCGGCATCCAACTCACCCGACAAAGAGGTCGTAATAGTGGGTCTGCATGGGAAAAGGACCTGTGGTGGTGTAGCATCGGTCCAGCAGCAAGTTGAACCTTTAGAGGAGCAGAGTTACACTTTCAGTAGTTTGTTCTCCTTTAGCACCGATGTGGCCGGTTTAGATTTAAATGATCAAAGTTTGAATACTTTTCTGTTAAGTTGGTTGCTTTTACTGAAACGTAGATCTTGGTTTTCAGGTTGAGTCCTGTTGGAGGAACTGTAAGCAGGTTCTGGTATGCTGCGTCCTGTTTTGGGAAAAAGACAAAAAAAAAATAATAATAAAAAATCGAATCAAGTAAAAAAAAAAAAAATTTAATATTATTTCAGAAAAGAATTCAAATGAGAGTTGCTCTTACTTGGTAGAGCTCCATACTCAGGGTACTGATGAAGCTACCGTTGTTGTCTCGTATGGCAACATTGACACCCGATCTACATGGATAGAATATACCGAGGTTTTTAATAAAGTTAGGGTTTCAAAGGTGCTAAAATTGTCAGGTTTTATGTTTCTTTGGTTTGATGGCATGCCTGAAAAAGTGTGAGTGACTGGAATTTAGTTCGCAGCATTGGGCATAGACTAACGAAGCGCTATACTCCACCTTTCGGTTGCAGCAAAATGTGCTACAACGTAAAAAGCAAATAAATGATTGATTTCCATTAAAAATGAAAATGTATGCATAATTATTTGAATGATTTCAACATTTTTTGGAACACATAAGCTCCTGGCATTCAGCTAAAACACTCTGAGTTATACCGTTGTTCCACATTCCCAGTTTTTGCTTCAGTCATTCCAGTTTTGGGGCCTCCACCTGATCACTTTCTGTCAATTACTTACTAGCTCTTGTGCTGCATTGCAACATGAAATGATTTCGATAGTCTCTGTAAGTTACCGTCATGGTTGCTACAGGAAGTAAGCTTCAGACCAACGAGACTGATTTGAACAGCTTTAGCACCGACTGTGGCAGATAAAGCTGGCATATCAAATGTCACAGATAAATGAATTAACAAATACTTGTTCATGCATTACATAATTAAAACAGATTGATGAATGTATGAATACCTGCTGTGCTCAGAATGATCTGTAATTAACTCACATAAATCTATATGTGAAAATCATTCATTCAAATTTGCATCCACTAAAGCTAAAAACTTTTATATTCATCCCAGTTTTTAAATGATTACATGGTTCCTGCATTGCATTGCTCTCTAACATCTGATTGGCTCTCCTGCACAGCAAGTAAACGTTGGGCCAATGACGCTGGCAAGAGCAGCTCTGGTATTGCCCACTGTCTTAATAAATACAGCTTAATGAAAATTCATGAAGTTTTGCAGCAGGTCGCTATAAAAACAATTATATATTGAAACAATTTCTATCTAGTTGTAGCAAAACCCAGTTTTGCTACATAGAAACATATGTAATCAATTATCTACACCTTTGTAACATTTAACTGATCTTTGAATATTTTTTTTTATTATTAAATTCTGGCACGTTTCGAAATATTATAGTTTGTGACCATGAAGCAATTTAAAAGAAAAAAAAAAACAAACTTACATATGCGTTTTAAAATTACACACTTGTTTATTAATTTTATATTCTGCATCCGGATTTGTTTCAGTGTCATTCTTAAATAATTCATTTGAGCAATTGTTGTTGCATGGTACATTTTATTTTATTGGATTATCATAATATTTCAGCAGCAATGTTCATTAGTTTTTTTGTTTGTTTTATTTTAAGACTAAAGCGATTAACATCATGTTCCATGATTCTGGGCCTCCGGTGTTTGCTCTACAGATACGGCGGCTGTCTCCTGGCTGTACTCACACGCTGAGCTGAGTGTTGTTGAGCAGGTACTGCATTGGGTACTTGCAGGAGAAGATGTAGTGGATCTGCGATTTGTAGGTGATCATGCCAGCGGACGGGTCTACAGACACGACCATGCCTGAGATATTCGCAAACTCCACGTTGGAGTAGTCTGAAAATGCTCCGCTTCCAACCTGGCTGGTTATCTGTTAAATAATAATGACGATGATGATAAATAGAGCAGAATATAAACATTTTGCAAATATTTTACAATTAAAACCCTGCCGGCGGTCTTAGCCAGAGGCTCAGGAGGAGCGCAGCAAATGTCACGATCGGACAGCTGGGAAAAGGGAAATAATCCTTTTTCTCTACTCCAATTCACTAAAAAGTAGTGGATTCAAGCAATATAGGTAGATGAAGGGAATTAAATACCTGGAAGCTGTTGCCACAGTCTGACAAGGAAGTTTCATTTATGGGGAATCTAAATTTTAAAACTGGCGGAGTGACAGTCCAGTCGGCTTTTCCGTAGCACCCCCGTTTGTTGAACTGATTGTTGAGCACCATCAGGGACTCGTTGTACTGAGAGTTATAAATAGGACAAATGTAGATGCTGAGGTCCATGTACTGGGTGCCACATGTTACGTTTATGTCAGTATTTTCTGAGAGAAAGAGAAAAGAAAAAAAACGGAGGAGGGATGAGAATTAAAGCAACGACGACTTTAAAAAAAAAAAAAAAAAAGCAGCAATCCAACCGGGAAAAGAAGTCTAACCTGGACCTCTGTATGTGTCGCTGAAAATGCATTCGTCTGGGATCTGGGCATCGGCCTGCAGAAACAGGCCGAGCTGCCACACGAGGATGACCAGCATCAGCGTGGATCTGCGAGAAAGCAGCAAATGCAATCAGACAAACTTTTCAAAAACTGTAGATGTCTGGGAGTCTAAAAAAGACCCTTTTTAAGAGGCGTTTTCTTTCCTTTTCGGGAAAAAAAAACTGTTTCTGGATGTTAAGTGACTGATGTGACTCAAACGAAAGACTGAATCAAGAAGAAAAATTCCCAGACTCACCTGTAGGTCTTCATCTTGCGTCGCGTCTGCTCTCCTCCGTGGACGGATCCCTCCATTTATAGCGCTGGCTCCACATGCGTGTGAGAACCAGCACAATGGAGTAACCTGAACCGGGCTTTCAATTTAATTTTTCATAATAGCTGACGTAGGGTTTTGATTTTGGGGCCAAAATCAAAATAATCATAGAATAATTCATTTCACTCCAGAAATGAATTATTCTAGTTTTGGACATTGATTTTATTTTTTTTAAATCACTTTATTAAGCCAAAGATATTTCAGAAAGATATTTATTTTATTTTATAAGAAATGTATCATTTTTGAGATATAAGCAGGTGACATTAAGATGTTTTTACTGTGTGTGGTCATAATGGAGGATCATCTCTGAAACATACCACAAAATCCTCTTCTGACCAAATTATTAAATGGTCTCAGAGACCCAAGGATCTCCATTAACATCATTCAAACAACAAACTCTCCACCAGAACACCCTTACCTGCTCCAAATCTAATTTTAAACTCCAGATCTATCAAATATCTGGATCAGTGATCGGATATCAGATATTTATCCTTCCATTTTTTCAAACGATAAAAGTTTCTTCATTGACTTTGTGGAAGTGAGTTGTTCATGTTTTTTGTTGTGGCCTCAGGCTGAGAACCTTAAATAGAAAAATGTCCCCTGCTGTTTTGTGCAATCTGGGAACAAAACGACACACCTATCTGAAAAGGTATCCCAACACCTTTGTGGAGCATCCTGACCCAAAAAAAAAATGGAATCATGAGTTCCCCGAAGAACATCTTCATAATACAGACGCGAGGACGCGGCCTGAATAAGGGTTCCCGATGGATTACTCGGGGCGTATTTGATGTCAAATACCGGATTTGGTGTCTCTGTTATTATTGATAAACAACATTTGTCTCCCGGCGATGCCATTTGTGTCAGCGCTGACACAGAACTTAGTGCCAAAAGCGTTCAATGCAGTCACCTTAGGGAGAGAGCAATAAAGGAGAACAGGCTGTGCACCATGTGGGTCAGGACCTGCATCCAAAGGTCAATGTACGCGCCGCACGTTTTCCAAGAACCCTGCGTTCTATGATTGGTTTCAGCAGAACCAATAAAAACACTGCTATATCCTAATCGGCATCTGTTATGTCCTTAAATAAAAACACATAACCACAAATTGTAACAAATTTATTAAATTAACAACCAGTGGCTCCTTGAGCCTCCCATAAATGCCTCCTTATATTTTAAATGGAATCAACTAATGTTGATAGCTCTAATAACAAATGCTGATTTTTAGTAGTATTTACCCTTTTTTTAATATAGAAAATGCATAAACTTTCCACAGCAGAAAAACTTCTTTTAGATAATTTGTTTTGTCTTTAGGTTTGAAACTTGAAATCATGTGGGGTTTACTTATCATCCAGAAAATGTACCTGTCCTTTTTTTTTTTTTTTTTACAAAATTTTATGTTTTTCTGTATTTTAAAACCTAAAAATAGAAATAAAACTGTGTTTTGTTTTGTTTTTTTTCCAAAAATGGCTTCAAACTTCCTAGTAGATATGTTCTTTTCTGAATTAGTTTTGTTTCAGCTCATTGGTTTCTGTTATGGTGTTGGTAGGGATCGTTCTCAAAGCTGCATTCACACCTTCAATGTGTGAATGCATTGAAGAGACTTTCTGGTGGTACTACACTCAGCCGTTGTAATTGGCGTCGGGTTTGCCTGGTGTTCCTTCGGGCCACGATTCTATCTCTCAAGTCAGTTGCTGCCTCATTCAGCTTTAATGGTTCGTTCATTATTGTGGCTGCATACCCAGTCTCTGGACTTGGAGTTGAAGTTAACTCCCCTCTGGCCTGGCTTGACAGCCGTGACTTTTTTAAGTTCTAAATCCATATCTTTAAGTCTCCATTTTTGGATGATGTTTTAACCAGTTTGTGTTTTGACTACTGTGACCTAAATGAAATTGGGTTTGAATGTCTTCAGTCGGGGGCTTCTTCAAATTCGTTGTGATACAGACTGCTACAGGAGATCTTTCCTCGTAACTCTTTAATTAAACGAGTTACGATAAAATTAATTTTCCCTTTTTGGATCAATAAAGTACTTTTGAATTTTATTTGAATATTCTTAGAGACTAAAACAGTGTTTTCTAGTTACAGAAGGGTCTTTGGGAGGCTTTCTACTCCACCACCTTCACATTTCATTAAAAAAATTCACATAATAAAATAACGCATCTCATGTGTCCATAAATCTGACCTTCTAACATGAATGGAAATAGGAGATACATTAGATGTTCACCGGCAACAAGACCAAGTATAGAGGATGACAAAGAAACAAGAATGCTGCTTAGGGTTGTGTTATGTGTACTCCTGTGACGGAACGGTCAGTTCAATGCACAGTCATAAGAGAGCCTCGGGGGATTATAACTCAAAAATGTCAACATTTTGCAAAGTACACAGATTACATGCTCTCAAGATGTGACAATGATGCCTTTGTTGCTTCTCAGAAATTGTGAGTACATCGTTTTGCTGTTTGGACGCCTCATTATTAAAAAAAAGGAACAACTTGTATGGGGAAAAAAGCAATGAATAGTAGAGTTTTATGTGTTTTTCGCCCCATGTACAGGATTAATGGTCTTATTAAAGTACATTTTGCTCGTCTATCATTTCTTACTTTTGCATCGTTACAGATCGTATTCCTCTTTCTTTCTGCTTCGCTTGTACAGGGTCACATTGAGCAAAAGGTATTGAATTTTTTACATTTGAAAAAAAAAACAAAAAAACAATAGGGATTCAAACAACTATTGACTGTAGATGTCCTGTGAGACATAGCTGAAAATCTATCCAACACCTCAAGTAGCACCAGTAACATAGAAGAAGCTCTCGATTTCAAACCATTATATTACAATGCATGTTCTGCATTGTAAAGGTAAGTCAATCCCGAAAGTAGGCCTAAAATTTGATCATCTGTGACCCCGATGTTTCCTTTTTACCCAACCTCAGCATTTGTTCTTATGTGAATTGGGAGGGAGTGTGTTTCCAGTACTTAAAGGGCTGTGAAACTTTTGTAATCCACTTTCAGTGTGTATCATAAAAATAACAAATATTGTATTGCATACATTTTGTGTTATTTGGTTCGTCGAATTTAGTGCTTTTTAAAATGATCAATCCAACGTTAAAGGTGAACATATGAACCTACCTGAATTTTAAATAGTCCACTCCAGACCTAAATTCAACTGAAAATCCATGTGAAAAACTCAAAAATGAATGTTCAAGATTGAGTTTGAGCTATTTTTGTAAAGATGATTGGGAATAGTTTTAGTCTCCAGGGTTGGTAGAGAGACATACCCCAAAGGAATTGCAGTTGTAATTCCACACAGAAGTGGTTCTTGGTTTTGTGAAAATAAGTGAAAATTATGTAAGTTTTTCATTCCACTTACTAACATGCACTACTTTGTTTTGGACTGTCTCATAAAATCTTCATAAAATCCAATAAAGCTTGAGATTGTAACTTGGCAAATGTGTAAACGTTCAAAGGGTGTGAATACGTTTGCGTGACATATTTTCAAACGTGAAATGAGCTAAAAATACTCTTCCATTTGTTTTTGTTTTTTTCATTCGCGCTCATCAGCCCAGAAGCTGCACATGGGACTTACTTACTCATGCTCCCAAACACAAGGCCAAGTTGATGTGTCATTGGCTACAACAGAACAAAGGGTGAGGGTTCTGGAGTGGCCATCTCTGACCTCACTGAGCCACTCTGGAGAAGAGAACTGTAACATGCAGGTCATTTAAGACAGCCCAGGAATTTATAGAAACCGGAGGCTTTTGCCAAGAAAAACGGACAACTTTACCATCAGAGAAAATGAAGAGCCTCATCCACAACTACTACAAAGGACTCCAAACTGATGTTCACGGGGACAATACACAATATTAAGGACTGGGGTGGGTGACGTTTTGATCAGGGTTTGGAAAGCTTCTGGTGTCAACATGATTTAAAAGGAGTAAGTACAGATTATAGACAATAAATGGTGTCACCCAATAACTATGTGTAGAAGAAAGATTTTGTATTATCATTCATGTTCTCGGAAAAATGGCCGAAACAAAAATCTAAATTGTGTCAAGGTTTGTATATTTATGAGCACAACTGTATCATACAATCCTTTCTCTGTTTTTCAATTTTCTATAACTTTGTAATTTATATTTATTGCTTCCTGTTTTGTTTCCTATTAATTGTGTGTTAGATATTTAATCTTTTCCTTTTTTTTGTCTAGCAACAGGTTTGCTGATCACTATTTTTCAGCAGTTCATTATTTGACTAAATCCCCAAGCAGGATGATGATCTATCCATTTACTGAATGTCTTTGGCCTTTGAAATCACCTTGTTCTGCCCCCATGTGGTCAGATAGCTGGAGGCCATATGTACAGTATATGATTTTTGTTTACTGATTCAATACTCTTCTTCCTATTGCTCTTCTGCAGACACCTGCTATCACCTGAAGATACTTAACCTACAAAATAAAGAACAGTTCCTGTTCAATAAATATGTTAATCTCTGTGGATGTTCCTCTTGTTTTTCATGTTTCGAATTAACTTCTTTTAGTATTTAGCTATTGTTTGGCATGAATAAAACTTTTTCTTCTCATGTATAATGAATGAGCTTCCATAGTTAGAGTTGGTGTATCACATTAAATCCCATTACAATACAGAAGTTTTTAGATGTAGCTTGTAGATGTACTTGGACAAAAAAATGCAACACTATAAACTGGATAATAAATAAGTTTTCTACCCAGTGTAAACAGAATATAATCTAAAAACGTTCAGGTTTTGTGTTTAAAAAAAAAAAGTCACACCGAGGAAAACATAATACTCTGAAACGTAGGTGAATGAACAAGAAGTCTGTGGCTGCTACTGGATCTTTCCTTTTTCACTATTGCTAGTCATTACTAGAAACCTCCATTATTCGAAACAAATTTCTTCCGTGTAGCAGCTGGTGCGTAAACCTCTCTAATTGGTCCGTTTTTAGGAGGTGGGAAGTATGACGGCAGATGATTGGCCAGCTTGACTCCTCCCATGTTCCAGAGAATTCCGCGTGTCAGTGTTTATGAGGAGGCGCGGCCCCTGCAGCAGCAGCAAGCGCACGCGCGGAGAAGCAGATCACCAAGACAACCGGAGGAATCACAACTGTTCTCATCCAGATTTACTGAACGGAGAAGTTCATCAAGAGTATCGGTTACAAACCGCTGTAGTTCGAGAAGAAGCAAGTCTGCTGATTCAACGAAGGTATTTAAGTTTTTTTCTAGTCTTATTAATGTTTATTTGTATGTTTTTTGTAAGTAATGAGGTGGAAAAGACGTGAAATAGTAGATTTTGAGGCTTTAACGTTCGAGCAACGTTTCAAACAAACGACTGTTTTACATGTTTTACTGTTCCCCATTTTTACATTGCCATTTTTTGCGTTACAAACGTCCAAGTTACTTTTTGGGCATAATTAAAGTCCCCCAGCAACATGTCAGAAATGATGCTGTTGAATTTATCTGTACTTATTGTTATTCACATCGGTTGACACCAACAGTTTTTGGGTCCTTGAACTCCACTTCTAGACGCTTGTCTTTACTATTCTTTAACGTGTAGGTCGTATAAAGGGAAAGGGAAAGTTCCAGAAAGTTCCGAGCACTCTTTAAGGAGACACCGCCCCCAGCTCTGACTTAACCTTCTTCGGATCATTTGGGGTGCAGAAGCCTGCGGATTTTTAAGGAAGCATTAGCATCGGTTTTTAAGGAACCGAATGCTTTTTAAGGAAGCATTCGGTTTGCTGTCAAACCGAATTATAACCATGATAAGCTGGATCAACATCAGGTTTTAAATGGTAAAATCTTTGTTTAAATGGTCTATTCCAATTTTTTGTCGGCTGAAGCAAACAATATACTCAATCTTTATATTTTAAAGGTCTGAAGCAAGTAGTGATAATCAAATCACTTTTAATTTGATTTATTTACCTAAAAGTAAATGAAATTGGGTTTACACTTGTTTGTGTTTTGATGTTAAGATGCTTAGGTTTTTGACAGTGAAATTTACTGAGGATTCAGATTTTCTAAGAAACATGAACTTGTATGAGAGCAACTTTATTTTTTATGCCTGAACAAATACTGTAATGCTCTTTCTTTACAGACAAGAAAACTCAAGCTGAACACAAGCAGCATGGCAACAGCAGAGCTACTGAAACAAATGGCACAGATACAGTTAATCTCATTGCAGCCTGGTGTAGAAAAAAAATAGAGGTTGTAGCTCATTCACAGCCTGACATTTTACAATTCATGTTCCCATTTGTAGCGAACTGTTTAGGGCTTTGCTACCATGTGGTCATTGGAAGTTCCTTCATTCTGTAAATTAAATTAGCTTCTAATAAATCAGGAGCGAGACTACTCCTCTCAACTCTTGAAACAATTGGATATTTAACTTTATATGTGTTCAGTGTATGACCCAAAAACTTAAAATACTCTTGGTTATTTGTGATCATGTAGTGAAGTTACAGCTTGCTTTTCATCCTATTATTCTTGGTGTTCTGGCTCTGACTTAAACCCATGATGTCTGTAGAAAACCTTTTTTTGTTTTTTTGTCAGTTAGGATGTAGTGAACATTGTTCCTGGAAGAGATCCGTGTTGTCACAATAAAGGCCTGTTGTTAGGCTTCTGACTGACTAATAGCCTTTTAACAGGTGCTCTGGATTTTTCCCCTTCCCTCATGCATGATGTGCTCAGAGTCTGTTAATAGCTTTGTTGCTCCGTACACTTCATCACAACTCTGTGCAGGGATTTAAACAGATCCGGGGTCATCTGTGATATGCTGCTACTGTCTGTTTAATGATTAATAACTACTCTTCCTCTTTTAGAGACCATGTCCAAGGGACCAGCTGTAGGCATTGACCTGGGCACTACCTACTCTTGTGTGGGAGTGTTTCAGCATGGGAAAGTTGAGATCATTGCTAATGACCAGGGAAACAGGACCACGCCCAGTTATGTGGCCTTTACTGACACAGAGAGGCTGATTGGAGATGCAGCCAAGAACCAGGTGGCCCTCAACCCCAACAACACCGTTTTTGGTATGACTTTTGCTCCTTTTTAAAGAGGAAAAAAAAATACTGACCTGATTGGGGAGATAGAAACAAAGCTCACTGATGCTTTCTCTGCTGTTTCCTCAGATGCAAAGCGGCTTATTGGGCGTCGTTTTGACGATAGCGTTGTCCAATCAGACATGAAACACTGGCCCTTCACCATCATCAATGATAGCTCGAGGCCCAAAGTGAAAGTGGAGTACAAAGGGGAGACGAAGACCTTCTACCCAGAGGAGATCTCCTCCATGGTGCTGCTGAAGATGAAGGAGATTGCTGAGGCATACCTTGGCAAGGTGCACAAGTCTACTCAAACTTTTAGCTTGCCGCTGTACAACTTTTGGCATATATTCATCATTTGTGAAGTGTTTGAGATGCGTTTTATATTGCAAAGGGATGAACCTTGCATGTTTTCAGTCAGAATTCTTCCTTAGTATCTCCAAGACAAAAAGGATGCTGTAAAAACATAATGACAATATTCATCTTAAGAGTTCTACCTGATAAAATGTGTTTATACACTTGTTTGAATTTGTACAAACAGGACAATTTAAAACTGCAATAAAGAACAAATCGATTTACAAAATATCTCTTTAAAATGTGAAAATATATTCTATCTTTTTTTTTTGTTGTTGTTGGTTCAGACTATAACAAATGCCGTGGTGACTGTACCTGCCTACTTCAATGACTCTCAGCGTCAGGCC
Source organism: Alfaro cultratus (assembly GCA_903066825.1). NCBI lineage: Eukaryota > Metazoa > Chordata > Actinopteri > Cyprinodontiformes > Poeciliidae > Alfaro > Alfaro cultratus. The sequence continues at coordinate 16,932 of CAEFZX010011054.1, forward strand.
ACCAAAGACGCTGGGACCATTTCTGGGCTCAATGTTCTGCGTATCATTAACGAGCCAACGGCTGCCGCCATTGCTTACGGTTTGGACAAAAAGGTAAAATAAAACCAATTCTGAGCACTTCGTTGCAATTCACAGACAAATTCTTTCTTTGACTTTTGAATTCTTCCCCACACATTTTCTTTTCCTTAAGGGATTTAGATATAATTGAAATTGTTGCTTTTGTATACAGAAGAGCAAAATATAAGACAGGTAATCTGTGAGAAAGATCAAGCTTTTCTGGCTCCCCCCAGTGGTCCTATTAACATCTGCAGAAATATATTGCTCCTCGTCAGCAGCAGCCAGATTGAGTAGGAAAGGTCTTGGCACTGTAAATTATGCGCATGTCAAGATTGCTGTTTTACTTAAGCCGTGGTAATTGTGGAGAAACAACTTAACATTTTCTCCCAGGTTTTAAGAACAGCAGTTATCAAACCACTGATAAAGAATAACAATCTGAACAAATCACAACTGCAGATTTACAGGCCGATCTCCAACTTTCCATTCATCAGCAAAATTATTGAAAAAGCTCCTCCTTTCAACAGTTAAATGTAGTGTTTGTCACTGGTTTCTCAATTGCTGACTGTATATTATTTTTAAGACTTCATCTTCTTGTGTTTTTATGATGAAAAGCACTTTGAACTGCCTTGTTGCTGAATCGTGCTAAACAAATAAACTTGGTTGATTGGCTGATAAACGTAACAGGAAAACTGTTGTAGGCTCCGCTGTGTGGAACGGGACGGTCATGTAAGGTGTGATGGTTAAGAGCACGGTGTTCTTAGGACTCCCTGCTGCACCTTTAAAGCTCTCTGCTTCATTTTTTAAAATTTCTCTTTCATGTTCATTTAATGCATCAAAACACTTTGATGCACCTTTCTGAGTTTAGTAAATGTCAAAAGTTTCCAACAGATGCTTTGATACATACATGTGGATGATCTCATAATCCCCTGTTTTTTTTTTCTGGATTCAATACTACTAACAGTATCGAAGGTTGATAAAGTGTTACAGACATTAGAATAACAAATAAAAATGTCTCTTTTCATTTAAGGTCGGATGCGAGAAAAACGTCCTCATCTTTGACCTGGGTGGCGGGACTTTCGACGTCTCCATCCTGACTATCGAGGACGGCATCTTTGAGGTGAAGGCCACGGCGGGCGACACCCACCTGGGCGGCGAGGACTTCGACAACCGCATGGTGAACCACTTCATCTCCGAGTTCAAACGCAAGTACAAGAAGGACATCAGCGACAACAAGAGGGCGGTGCGTCGCCTGCGCACGGCCTGCGAGCGGGCCAAGCGCACGCTGTCTTCCAGCACGCAGGCCAGCATCGAGATCGACTCCCTGTACGAGGGCATCGACTTCTACACGTCCATCACCAGGGCGCGCTTTGAGGAGCTGAACGCGGACCTGTTCCGCGGAACGCTGGAGCCCGTGGAGAAGTCTCTCCGAGATGCCAAGATGGATAAGGCTCAGATCCACGAGATCGTCTTGGTGGGAGGCTCGACCCGCATCCCAAAGATCCAGAAGCTCCTGCAGGACTTCTTTAACGGGAAGGAACTCAACAAGAGCATTAACCCTGACGAGGCGGTGGCGTACGGTGCAGGTATGCTTACTACTCACCTTTTAAATGACGGCATAATTTCAAGACCAAACCTCTAAACGTTTGTTGCGCAGCTGTCCAGGCGGCCATCTTGTGCGGAGACAAATCCGAGAATGTTCAGGACCTGCTGCTGTTGGACGTCACGCCCTTGTCTCTGGGCATCGAGACGGCAGGCGGAGTCATGACCGTGCTGATCAAGAGGAACACCACCATCCCCACCAAGCAGACCCAGACCTTCACAACTTACTCCGACAACCAGCCTGGCGTGCTCATTCAGGCGAGGCAGCCGTCTGTTTCTGTTCTTCTTCCGAAAGATGAAACGAGTGCCAGTTGAGTTGACCTTAGCTGTCGTCTTCATAGGTGTTTGAGGGGGAAAGGGCCATGACCAAAGATAACAACCTGCTTGGGAAATTTGAGCTGACGGGAATACCGCCAGCTCCTCGGGGGATCCCTCAGATTGAGGTGACGTTTGATATCGACGCTAACGGCATCATGAACGTCTCCGCCGTCGACAAGAGCACCGGGAAGGAGAACAAAATCACCATCACAAATGACAAAGGTAACAATACTCTTTTAAATTTATTGAAAAGCTAACCCCAGCCGTCAGTTTTTTATCATAACCCATTTTGTTTCTCCCTTCTTTACTGTCCAAGGCCGCTTGAGCAAAGAGGATATCGAGCGCATGGTTCACGAAGCGGAGACATACAGGGCTGAAGACGACTTGCAGCGAGAAAAGGTGGCGGCCAAGAACAGCCTGGAGTCCTACACCTTCAACATGAGGTCCACCATAGAGGACGAGAAGCTGAAGGACAAGATCAGCGAGTCGGACAAGAAGAAGGTCCTGGACAAATGCAACGAGGTCATCAGCTGGCTCGACAAAAATCAGGTTCGAGTTTGAGAGAAGTAGTTTCAGGGTTTCTCCCACGGGGACTAGTTTAACTAGCCAACCTAAAAAGTTATAATTGCAGTTTATTAATTTGTATTTGTGAACAAACAGAACTCAAACTCAAAGATTAAACTCACAGCAACCGATTGTAGCTATGGTAACAAAACAATCTAACTGTTAAGATTGTTCTTTGAACTTTTACAAAGTAAACTTGCCAGCTCCTTAAGATTTTCTGGAGGAAAACTTGCTTCAATAGTTTTGTAAGACATGTACATTGAAGAGGCATTAACTCTGTTTTCACTGTGAAATTAGAGAAACGCTGTAAACATTTGACACCCATTACAAAGTAGGTAGTTTGCACTACCTGCCACTTCTACCTGTTTTCCCTGTCTAAACTGAATGATTATTAAGTTAAGTGTTCTTCAGAAAAGACTTTTTATTTTATCTTTGAATGGATATTCTTGGATTAATATGCCATTATTATAACTATAGTAGTTGAAAATGGTCTCAACATGGTAATAGTATAGTTTATCACAGTAATATCTGGGACAATTTATCATCCATTAAAATTTGACATCGCAACAGCCTTAAGTGCTCAACTAAATTTATGTCTGCTAATAAAAGGCATAAAGCTGCAGTGGGAGTCTGTGTTTACTGGATCAATATCCAATTGGCCGACTGATCAACGTGAAAAACCACTTTCTGGTCACAGCCCCGCTGGAATATTTCTCCATCTTACTTTCAAGTCTATTTTTAATCAATATTGATCACCAGCTTTATTCTCTTCCGGTTCCTTGTTGCAAAACAGCCCGACGCAGATCCTCCATGTCCTCATCCGTCCGTATATGTCAATATGTTTTTCTGCTGGTGATTATACCTATTCCCGTCGTATTGTAAAAAAAAAATCAATCCAAATATGGTTCCCATTTTCTGTTATTCAATAATCTAAAACATCCAAGATTGAGTTTGTTGGTCATTATCTCTGTCTGTCGACATAGCAACGTTCATGCAGACGGGACAGCTGTGCACACAAATTAATAAATTGTTTCAAGTGGGTGAAAATAATTCTCTCTGCGGTTTTATACACACATCTGTTGAATTTGATATTTCCCACAGTAGAAAAAAAGTTATTTTAGCAAAAGGTTTAATTTAAGAATGACTTAATTGAAAATATCTAGGCACTTCTCAGCTTTAGCTTTTCCCAGAAAATAGTAGAATATCATATTTAACATTGTTTATGTTTTCTTTTTTCTTAGACTGCAGAGAAAGAGGAGTTTGAGCACCAGCAGAAGGAGCTTGAGAAGTTGTGCAACCCGATTATGACCAAGCTGTACCAGAGTGAAGGACAGATGCCCAGAGCTGGTGCGACCGGAACAGGAGGGGCGTCGGGCCCCACCATAGAGGAGGTCGACTAAACTGCACTGCAGCCTCAAAAGACGTTCTTTCTTTATGTTCGATGTCACAGACGGCCTTATTTATATTTCCAATGCATGTTCTGAAGAGTAAACAAATAATTACTGTCCTCTGGACATTTTTTTTCCTTTTTTTTTTTTAAACTCTCTGCGAGTTTCTAAGTTAAAATGGTTAATGTTTATATTGCCTCAAAGTATTTCGGTTGGTTACTTTGAGATGGAGTTGTACCTGTTGCACAGTTCTTCACCAAAAGAAGAATAAATAAATAAATAACTTAACTTTGGACTCATTTTGCTTCTTGCAAGTCTTCCGGTCTTTATAAGATGAACAACTTTCTAGTATTTTCAACAATTAGTCTAAGTGGAATTTCTGTGATATTGTAACTTAAAGGCTGGTCTATTATGCTTCCTTTGAAACAAGTTAAAAAGAACAAAAGCAACTCAGAGTTTACACTCGCTCTTTCTACAAATCAAAACGGCTCCATATTTTGATGTTACCGTCTCGTATCTGAAGACGCAATACTGCAAATTTCAAAGAGACTAAATCATTATGACTTAACTGATGAGTTTCACCAGTTAAGTAGAAATTGCACTAAAAAAATGCATCTTTTTAGTGCAACTCACAGTAGATCTTAACCACTGTAAAATCATTGGTGTTCAGTGGCAGTTAGAAACATTAAACGGTTATTTACCAGGATAATCAAATGAAATATTCCCCAAATATTCAACCCAAAGGAAGCATATGTAGCACAAGGGAAAGTGGTTCCCAGGTGAATCCTTGAGGATCATCACCAGTTGCAGGCTTTGTGGAGGAAAATGGAAAACCAGTTTAATAGACAAAGATTGTACAGACAAACTGACTAAAAATCCCAACCTGATCAAACACATTTAAGAAGCTGTTGTAAAATTAAGCAAAATTAAAAGAAATGGCTGTTTTAATGGTCACGCATAGTCAGTGAATCAAACTGATTTGATTAGACTTCAATGGTTGAGAAATTAGCACTGCAATTCATTTTCCGTACTGGTCCTGAGATTCTTCAGCCGCGATCCAGCTGGAAAGCAGTGACATTATCAGTACAGACATTAAAAAATGAGACAAACGGAACACTTTCTTCTCCTTTATTTTTGCTTATCGTTGAATGTGACGAGTTACAGGAAGTTGTTGGGAAGGTTCACATTGACACTGGTTCGTTTCGGCCATATGGTATCGCTTGAGGATCCCGAAGCGCTTCAGCGCGAGTTGGAGTTCCTTGGGCATTCGTGCATCCGGTAGGCACACATGTAGAAGATACCTAAAAGGAACGCTCGATTAAAGCGAGTGAAACATATCCGTGTGTACAAAAATATTAAGGTTTGCACCTGAGAAAAAGGTGAGCACCACCGCCACCCAGCCCATAATGTAGGACCAGGAGAACCGCCAGCTGCCATAGCGTTTCCCGTAGTAGTTGACCGTCACCCCCGTGTAGACGGCCATGGCCAGCAGCACGAAGAAGCCTGCATGACGGATTTTCAGCGGTTACCAGTTTCAGTTTGGCACCAACGGAGAGAACGAGAGCAGCGTGTGGTTCTTGGCGAGTCACTTACAGGAGATGAAGAAGAGGATCCCGGCTGCAAACGTCTTGTCAAACCCGTCGAAGGAAGAGTAGTGGATGAAGGCCATGATGCCGATCACGATGCCGATGAAACAAGCCAGCAGGGAGAGAATCATGAAGGCCCGAGTGGCGTCCCAGTACGCTGTGGGACGACAGAGATGTTTCTGGGGAAAGTGGACAGAGTTTCGTGTTCTCGGCTACGTGACAGGAAAGCTTTACGTGCTTCTCGGGGTCAAAAGGTCACCGTGGGGAAAGAGGAAGCGAAAAATATTTATTCAGTCAAAGTAAAACGGACTAGTATGAAAAGCTCAGGTTTTTATCGAGGTCATCTTATCATCTACATCACCTTGAACTGAATGTTCTATTTTATTGTTCCTTGTAACATTGAAATTTTATTCCACAGTCTAATCCATGATGACCTGCTGATCCATCCAGGGTTCTGTATTCACTGTGCTTTTTGGGTCTGCTTTTGTTTTTGTTTTTCAGTCTTTTGATGTCATTATTAAGCGATTAATCAGGAACGATCGACTGTTGGAACAATCGCCAACTAATTAAGTAATTGATTAATCATTAACTGGAGTATACACTCAAAAACAGGCCATTTGATGAAAGAATATCACAGTCAGAGCAATAATTAAGCCAAAACTGTACAAAAAACATATGCATTTTGAATTTAAGATAAAAAAAAGAAACACCTTTGTGCACATGTTCTACACAGAACTCCTGAAGTGTCATAGAATACAGTACTATATCCCTTTAGCATCGTTTGCTATGTAATTATTAATCAGTTAATCCAAAAAATAGTCAATTAATCTACAAATGATTAAGTGTGCACAAACTAAAGGACTGCTATATTATTGAATTTCAGCCAAAAGAAGTTTATTTTTTATTTTAAAATGTTTTGATTTTTACAGTAACTGAATTATTTATTCATTTCAATATTTTTAATGCATTACAAATATTGCATAAAAAAGTGGTTACATAAAAAAATCAGCAACATTTAAAAAAAAATCTGATTAATCGATCAACTGTCCGACTGTCTGACTAATCTATTACTGAAATAATCGTTAGTTACAGTCCTAATTATTATTATTCTTATTATTCTTGAATTTATCTTTACTGATTTTTTTTTCTAACATCTTTTCCTACTTTATCTCACAACATGGTCAGTCAGAGTTTCCTGTTTTATGGACCGTAGTTTAATTCGATTTTCTTTTCCCTTCTTTTGCTTTTATTGCTACTTATTGTTCTACAGTACGCCGTCATATGTCACAGTAATCTTATGGACATGCGGGTGACTGTCGGTTCTATCGGTTTGACAAGTTAACGTAGCAATTAACCAGAAGAAGTTTGGTCCACCGATTTTACTGGAACATCTTTCTGAAACAAAGATGCCTTGGACTTTCACTGCTCACCGGAAAGCAAACGAACCTGAGTCAGACACTAAACACACAACGACCTCCAGCCAGCGTGGAGCGAGTCTCACCGATGCTGTCAGTGTGCGTCATGCACTTCCCAGGCACACAGTACCGCCACAGGCCCTGGTGCATGTAGTTACTGGAGTGGCGGTACTGCATCCAGTAGTCGGTTGCTGTAGAAACGATGAGGAGTATGTTCCCGACTCCGGCACAGAACAACCCGCCTCCCATGAAGCTGTACATCTTGCCAAAATACACTGAGAGAGAGAAGAAGAAGAAGAAGAAGAAGAAGAAGAAGAAGAAATAAAAAAGGGCAGGTCAGGGCTTGAGACGGATCCGGATGGCGCTGCTTCACCGATTCCCGCCAGAGTTCGGTGTGGCAACTCAGAAGAAACCGGGAGAAGATGCATGAGAGGAAAAATAATTCCAGAAGCATCAGCCCTGACTCCACATGAAGGAGCAGGCCGGCTTGATCTAATACCTCGTTGACCTTTGACACCGTCAGAGTGATGTTAAACATGTTTGACTCTGAATAAATCAGGAGGCTTTTCAGGAATACCAAACAGGAGGCAAAATGAGCCAAAGAATATTCTTCTTGCTTAGATTCAGTGGAGCATCCATAAAAACATGACATCTTCTTGGAATATTTTATGCAAAGTGGACCTTTCAGCATTTTTATCCCAAAAAAAAAAAAAAAAAAAAAAAAAATCACAATTCAATTCAAAACGTACATTAGAAAATAACTTTCAAATGCAGATTTGGAAAGGACTGGACCGTGTACCTTTGCGTTTTTTGTTTTTTTTTGTCCTTTTCCTCGGAAACAGTTGAGGGAATCCAATATTCCAGGTTGTCACAGCGCAGAGCAGCCCGGGATGGCAGGAAAAGTTTTGTTTGCGGGCAGGAAAACCGAGCGAACAAACGGGTCGGTGGGACAATGGGGGCGCCGGGGCGCCGCGACCAATCACAGCGGGATGAGATCTGTGTTTGAGGGGGAATCTGCTGAAAATACAAAAACTCCCAAAGCGCCCCAGTTAATACTGATGACGGGGGGCTTTTCATTCAAACCTCACACAGCAAACCCATGACCTGCAACAGGCCCGGGGCCGGTGCAGAGACAAAACCCGGAGTAGTACAGCAGAGTTCAGGTTTTTTTTTGTTTTTGTAAAAAAAATATGTTTGCAAATCCCTTCTCGGCAATTATTTGTCTGCGCCAGACCACCCGGGCACCGTCCAGATTATTATTATTATTATTAATTGAAACTGCGCAATTTGCATAAATTCCAATCCATAATTTCTTCCCTCGGACATTAAGGTTTAAATGGTTGAATGCGTTAGAGGAAGTGCACTTCCTGTTCGTTTTCTCTTCGACTCTTAATGAAAACCGAAAGACAAATTGCTGCTGTCTTTGATTTATTAGGCGTTAAGAGCTGTATTCTCGAGAAGCCGCCTTTTAATTGGCACTCAGCCCGTCCCGGAGAAATGAAATGCGTTTAATTGCAGATGAAAAATGGCTCAGACATTTATTTAAAAAAACAACAACAAAAAAAAACGTATATAATTATGAGCAACATTGAATGCGAATAACTTGGCTGAACAGGGTGGGGAGTAAAACGCAGGGGAGATGGTTTGGGGCTTTTTGTTCAGATTTATTCTTGTTGTACAATTTAAAAAACAAACAAACAAAAGAAAACGCTGAAAATATTTTCCAATAGTCTAAGCATCTGCATTATCATGCTGATGCACAAATTTGGTGCACAGATTTACATCTGTGTTCACATTTCTGAAACTTTCTCACATTTGTTTCTCCATGTGCAAATAGAAATATTTTATTGCACATATGAAAGTACAATTTGGGTCACATTTGGCCATGGTAATGACTCTTCCACATATTTGTTTTTCTTCTTCTCCTGTTTGGCTTGGAATCAGCAAAAAGTACAATAAGTCATACATTTATTTTCTACTTATGGATTCAGAACTATTTTCTTTTCTCTCTCTTTTTTTTTTTACTGGAGACTGCACCTTAACTCTTTTTTTTCACCCACAAAGTTTAAAAAAGATGCAATATGTTCTCTTCAAGATAATTATCTTGCGATTTGTGCTGATGTGTGACATAAAAACAGCAGAAAAACACAAATCTTGTGTTTGTGACGTGACAAAGTAGAGGCAATTTTAAAACACATCACTAGTTTCGCAAGTTTTTCTTTAAAATGAAACACGCAGCAAGTGCATTTAATTGTTTTTTTTTTTTCTTAAGTTAAAGTAGAGAAAATATTTTATTTATTTTTTGTGGTCTGTTTGAAGGAAACAAGCCGTGGGAGAGAAATAAACTGCTGTTATTAGGTGTATTGAACGCACCATAATGGAGGTTCTGTAGTTCTGCACAGCAGCTTTGGACTACATTGATTTAACCACGGTTGCCAGGGCAACTCTGTAAAGCAGTAGCTTTGAAGCAAATAGTCGAGTTCTGAGTTTCCCTTAGCTTTTTTTCTATCTACACAAAGAGACCACCTTCAAAATAAAATAAAAGTCCACACGTCACCACTAGGTGGCGCTTTCCAGTTACTTTTCGATGCTGTTCACTCTGCTGAACGTTCACCTGCTTAGAGATTGCACACACATGAAAATGACATTGCTTGAACTTCAAAGGTTTTCATGCTAAAATAACACGACACATCTAATTGTCAGAGCACAGTGAGTGTTTACAGTACAGCATCATGAGGACGGATCTGACTGAGCTCCATTTCATGCTTGGGTTGAGCCCTGGAGAGATTTCACTGTAATGAGCAGCGATGATGGTATTGTGATAATCATGCGTGTAACTTGAGAAGGAACTTAAAATGCACGCGTGGTTCGTGACGCATCGTGGAGTTGTTTTATCTCTCAGTTTTTACAAATCATAACTCAGATTAAAACGTTCTACTTTGTCTCGTCGCTCCAGAATGTTTCCGCCTGGAGTCCTGGGGCCCGTCGAGATGTTTTGTGGGTAAATCTGAGACTTGTCTTTTTTTCCACCAAGTTGAATTCATGAATCGTGAACACTGAGGCGAGTGTCACCTGTAATGCTCCACTTGCTGTTCTGAGTTTTGCTAAATTAATCGTCGATGTAATTTTATGAGGAAAGGTTTACGGCTGTTGCTGTTTTCTCTGTTTTTCGCGTCTTGCTGCTCTTACTTGCTTCAGAAGTCTTAAATTGACTGGTAGATGTCATTGATTTTGGTTCTCGTGTGTGTGGAGTTCTTTTTATGTTCTGTCACTCAGATGTTTTCCGTTTTGAAATCTTTTAACCTACTTCGTGTTGTCAGACAGGTTCTATGAGGTAACATACTTTTTGGTAGAGCAAGAAAAAATAAGATTCAAGTGCCAGAAAATGTGTTTAATCACAGTCAGACTTAAGAAAGGCCTTAAAAGGGCGGTAACCCAGGGCTCCAATGTCAAGGGGGCGCCACTGTTTTTCTTTTCTTTTTTTAATGAATGTGTGTTTTCCAAACGTTGTACTTTATATGAAGCTCTTAGGCTCATATCAGGTGAGTTGTATAAACATTTTGGGATTTTATGAATAAAAATAATACTACAATATAAAGTTATAGTAAAGTTTTTAGGGGCATCAGCCTTGAACTACCTGGGTAGAGGTCATATTAAACCTACTGTGCATCAGTACTATTTAATGTTAAAATCATAACCCAACCACAGAACCCCCACATGCCTAAGAGCACAGGATTGCACCACCAGTCTGAATCATGTGACCTGTTCAAATTGCAGTGGATTACCGTCATCCTCCTGGCCTGGTGGGACCCAGATGGTGTTAGCTTAAGACGACGGAGTCCAACATGTTTTCCACAATGACTGTCTCCCTGCTGCAATGCTGCAGCTGGTTCTTCAGCTAATAAGATCTGCACATGGAAGGTTCACCCAGTGGATGACAGAGCTGACATAGGAGGGGGGAGAGGAGGAAGCCTTTCATATCCCAGCGCTGTCACGTTTCAGGGGCTGTACTCCGAGATGAAGGCTTCCCGCTCTCATTAAGCCACGTTCAGCCTCACAATGCTGCAATCTGAGGAAGGAAGGCATCAACTCGTGCACACTTTCTCGTAGATGAGCCGTTTTTTAAATTTAGTTTTTTCCTCGGAGCATGATACGACGTGCCAGGAGTTCATTCGGTCTTCGGGGTCATCTGGCTCCGGTTGAAACACTTGAGCTCATGTCTTTTTTTCATGCTACAAGGCCTCTCTGAATTACAAAGTTATTTCATTGCACCTCAGAAGAGGTTTGCTATGGTTACATGAGACGGAAATTCATTTTGGAGGAAACAGTTCCACATAAACCTGCTTGGGTCTTGCAGAAGCGTTTTTGTCACTTTAGCTTTTTTCTGTTTTTTTTAAATTTCTCAAATTAAAACCGTAGACTTCAGTGAATTTAAAATGATTCAGTGTGACATGTCTCTACCAAATACACCAAAGATGGATTTCGACATTAGAAATAAAACATCAACCTGCGTTTTTATTCGGCCGCCTTTACCGTGCGAGCGGTCTTCAACCTGTGGCTCTGGAGCCGCAAGTGGCTCCTTTGGACCTTCCAAGTAGCTCTTAATAACTAGCTAAAATTGAAAACATACAAAAAAAAAATACACACAGGTAAACTTTCCAAATATAGTTACACTTAAGGTTTTAGCCGTTTCTAAGGTTTTCCATTGAAATTTTACATTAAATATCCACAAAACAAAGACACTATTATGTAGCAGTAATATTTATTTTTTATCTATTTCTCTTGGTTTTGGGCTGGAAACTATGTGGAAAATATCAACATCTCATAGGAGCACAGTGTATCTATCCTCTTTTCTTTATCTTAACAATTAAAAATACAAATTAAATGGTTGTTCTCTAAAATTTCCAAATTTCCTGTAGTAGATGTTTATCAAAAGTGACTAAACTCGCCCTATTTCAAAGGATCATGGGACACTGGCAGTTCTTTGGATTGCAAAGCTTGCAGACTCCTGCCCCAAAATTCATCTAATAAGTCAAGAGAGTCAACCTGTGCACTATTAAATCTTAGTAAAAGTATATTTGTTCTGCGAATATCCAGGAATTGAGGTAGATTAAACAGCTGACGATAGAATCAGGGTGTGGAACAAACCAAACAGGTGCGGTTGTTTTCCGAGGAAGGTTTTCCAAACTTCTTGGAGCGACCACGGCCTTCCTGCCCCGTTCGTCTGTGGAAACTTCTCCGTGTCCACCAAGTGGAGTTCGATTCCTCCGAGATCAAAGGTAAAAGACGCCAAGATCCTGGGTGTTTTCACAGACACTAAATCCTCCAGTGACACTTTTCCCCCCTTGCATAGATGAAAGCATCATCATGTATCAGTGCCTCTGCTTTCTGCATAATTAAACTCTTCAATGTGCAACCATGTTTGTAATGAGGTTCAGGCAATATATTGTAACCCTGCTATTGCTGACAGTCTGCTCACGTCCCCACATTAATATTGTCAGTCACATGAAAACGGATCTTAATTGTTTTATTTATACGGATCACACCGACGCACCAGATCACTATCAGCAACCAGGGCGTCAATCACAGCTTTTATATATATAAAAAAAAAATTATTACATTTTTGGCCAGTTACATGTTTTCCCTTAAAGATCCTGAGCAAATGCTCCTAAGCTTACCAGTCACTGCTTACATGAATGCTAATACGTAATCAATAATCAGGATAAGTTACCCATTCAGAAGAGACAGAGTTACTCAATTTCACAGTCAAAGTCTCAAATTGAGTAAAGTTGGATAGCATGGAAATGATGAAAACAATAACATAACACGCAAATAGTTTCTCCCAGTTGTTGTTTTGCGTATTTGCCGATGTTAAGCTGGTGCTTTTTAAAACTTTGTGTTATTTTTGTGTCTTTTTGGACTTTGAATAGGCCATTCTGTCTGTGTATTTTGATCCATTGTTGTTCTGTCTTCGAAGGTTCTTGCTGCTGGAAGTTGAACCTCTGCCGTTTCTCCGGGTTTTTTTCGTTGACAGGTTTTCTCCCAGGACTGTCCAGTATTCAGCTCCGTCTTCCTAACATCTACGACCAGCTCTCCTCTTTGTACTCAGGGAGCAGACTCAGGGTGAGGAGCAGTGTCGGTTTTCTGCCACACACAGCTTTTTGCATGTAGGCCAAAAGTTTAAATGTTTTCATCCGATAAGGGCGGAGGCTTCTTGAGGCTTTCTTCCCTGCCTCTTTTTCTAAAAAGAAAAGTGTAAATCCAGTAGTTGTCCTGTCAACATTAGTCACTCTCCTGAACATTGGATTTTCTGAGCACCTAGAAAATGACCTCCTGGCTGCTTCTATTTAGTCTTTCTTTCTTTTCTAAATCTCTCTTATCTGACAATGTAGCATGTTTGTCGGAGTGCTAATGGAGACGCCCAACAGCTTTAAAGAGAGGGGGGGAAAAGAAAGAAAGAAGGAGAGGTGGCAAACAGCTAAAAGGGAAAGATGAAAATAAGAATAGAGGGGAGAAAAAAGGATGAAGGGAATACAAGAAGTTTAGTTATAAACCTGAAAAAAGAGAGAAAACAATTACACAGTAACCGGTGAGAAACACATGCTTTTATAACAGCGTGGCTATTAATACGTGATGTGTTCAGTGGTAACCAACGCCCAACAGAGTGTATACATAAACACCTGAATTCAAAGACCTGTGTGTGCGTGTGTGTACTTTTATACCAGACACACAGGACCACTTTCACCATGTTCATCTTCTCCTGGTCCTGATTTTGTTTTTGGCACTTCTTCTGTTCTCTACTAGTCAGGTTTAGAAGTGTGGAGTGAATTAAGTTTTGGTTAAGGTTATAATTAGGAACAGACTAGCAAAGATGAGGAAAAATGTCAGGGTTAGGCATAAATACAGTTACATAAATGAATGGAAGTCAACAGAAAGCCCTAATATGGGTACAAATGTAAACTAGTCTGTGTGTGTATGTGGAGTTTCTCCATGTAAGTTTTTGATATTGGGTGTGAGGAGTCAGTGACCCCAGGACCTGAGACGGACATGGATCAGGAAACACAGGTCCCCCAGGCGGCCCCTCTTCAATATCCTGCAGTCTTCAGTTTTTGAACCTCACAAGACTCTCAAATGGACTCTGCTTTTGTTCTATTTTCAACCAAACGTTTTCCTTCCACTGAACTTTCACTTAAAATGCTCGCTTATTGTCACCTTGCAGAAATAATGGACTAAGTAATTTTTTGCCAATAGTGATTTTGGGGAGAAAAAAAGACAACAACCCAAAAAACAACTTTTAGCAAAAAATGACTTGGCTCATTATTTTAGAAATGTGACCACCACATCTCTTCAGAAATAACACTGTGTCACTTACCTTGCATGTGGTCAACATCTGTTCAACCCAGAATCTTCCCTTCATTGTGCAGGTCATGATATAACATCCCTATATGAAAATCTTTTAATGGTCATATCTAATATTAACATCTTCTAACAAACCATAACAACCACTTACATTAAAATAACCAGATATGACCAAAGTAAACATTCCACCATTTGTATAAAAAATATAAATATATTGTAGGAATTTCCCTTTTTAACCAAAATCATTAACATAAATTAACTTTTCAAAAATCAGAGATGACATAATTTAGGTAGAAAACTCTGTTCTTCTCAGAACGCCAGGTCTTTTCTGATTGGTCAGTTTGACCGATCCTTGTCCAATAGGATTCGGGGCTTGAAGATGGCAGAAGGTAAGTTCGCTTTCACCAGCGGATTTCTGCTGAATCAACAAATGCAAAATACATTTCTACCAATTACCAATTGGAAAACTACCCGACAGGTTTCTACAGCTGTAGTTAGGAATGCTGGTCATCTTAAAGATCTTTCCAATAATAATAATAATAATTAAAAAAAACAATCAGATCTGTTCTAAAAGCTCAAAAAGGTTTTAGCAGCACAAGCTTTTCAGAGCACTTTTGAATCGTGTTCTGTTCCAAATTTCATGGAAGCGTTTCACTGGCGGTGCAGCAGCTGACTGGAAAATCCAGGCTGGCGTTGTCATCCGCAGAGTCCCACTGCTCCCAACACAACTGCTATTCTTCTGTCACAGTTAGTAGATTTCACACTCTACGCAAGAGGAACCTTTATGTAACAAAGCCTTTTATTTATTTATTTTTTTCAGATTTAAAAATGAACACACTGGTGATCTAACACGGTTACACAGCCACACGGGAAGGTGAAACTAAAAACACTGACACACACCCACACCGACATCATGAGATTTAGCTTCATGTCCCTCTTCCCCGCCCCGCTGTTCATCAAAAACAAACTGAAGAAAAAAAAAACGCAGCATCATAGTTTGACGGTCAGGAGTAAACAAAAGATACATTCATTAATCTGCTGTACAACAACGCAATACTTCCATTTTATTCCCTTTAGCCTAAAAATACCATACGTTTCTTTTCTTAGCAATATATCTGATCACCTCTTCTTTTAAAAAAATTACAGAGGAAGTTTTTGTACACAGGAGGGGGGGTGAGAGAAATCACACGCGAGAAGAAGAAGAAGAAGAAGAAAAAAGAAGATCCTTAAAGTAAAATAAAAAGAGAATACGAATAGCTTGTGGAAAGGCAGATGGCAAGCCTTGACGCTTTTCCTTTTGTCTTCAGCTTTTCGCGGGATGCCATGGCAACACATTGATGGTTCGCGGAGACAGGAAGTTGGGGAGGGAAAGAGAGGAGAATGTCACATGGCGTAATCGGCGGCTGTCTATATGAGATTCTGCGGAGAAAGCCAAATGAAAAGAGTGCGCGCGGTTAGACGAGCAGAGACATTAGCATGCAGATTACACGGAGAACAGCTGTGGAGATCAAGCCATGGGAAAATCCCTGAAGTGGGGAAATAATGAAGCTCACATATCATGGTTCCCATTTTTAAGATTTTGTTTCAAATCAGAAATTTGTCTTCACTGAGGAATCAGATCCACTTATAGGTAACTTGAATCACTTTTAACATTTCTATGCTCCCAACACAACTGCTATTCTTCTGTCACAGTTAGTAGATTTCACACTCTACGTTTCATTCTTGTCTCCAGTTGCTCATGTTGCCAATAAAAAACACTAAAATTTATTTTTTTTTCTTCTCCTTTTTGTGGTGGAAATCATTTTGGATATGATCATAAAAATATTTTGCTTTTTTATTTTTATTTTTTAAATGTCTACATTTAAAAAAATGTAAATGTCTACATGGTGCAACATGTATTGGGAATCTAATCACACCCTTGGGATCAAAGTTTGTGGTAAAACCGAGTTTGAAATATCTTTGCAATGATAAACATATCATTGCAAAGATATTTCAAACTCGGTTTTACCACAAATTTTCAATTTGATTTGTGTCTGGACTTTGACTTGGCCATCCAGACAGCCTTTCAGTATTTACATGCAGGCCCATTTTATTTACGGAGATCAGAGTATAAACAAAAAATGTAGAGAAAAGAAAGATGTTGAAAGTAGCACTGAAATGAATTAATCGTGTTATTCGCGATTAATCAATTGTTGAAGTATTTGTCAACTTATTTAGCAATCGATTAATCGTTAACTGGAGTACACAGGTTCTTAAAAAGACGCCATTTTCTGAAAGTACAACATATTCAGAGCAGTAATTAAGCCAAAACCATACAAAAATATACAGATATTGCATTTGAGGTGAAAACAATATCGTCTGTAAATATGTTTGACCCTCAAGTGGTTAGTTTCAGACGAACCTGGTTCAAATGAATAGCTGACAGATTAATCCTACACTCTATTGATGCAGGTCAAGCAGAAAGGGGTGAACTTATGTTAGAAATATATTTTTAGCTGCAGATTCATCCTTTGCTACAAATAATTAAGCTTTCACTTAATGAATGTTGTGTTGTAGCATTTTAGGAAGTAAAATGTTTAGTTTCTTACCTGAAAAAGAAACTACATCTAATACTGAATCAAAATGGAAAATCTCAGACAAGGGCCAATTTTAAAAAAAAATCTGATTAATCGATTAATGGTCAAAATGACTGACAAAATAATTGATTACCAAACTAATCATTAGCTGCAGCCCTAGCTGAAAGTTCACACAGCCTCTTTCTTTTGCTTCTTCTGCGCTCTATTGTAGATGAAAGTGATCTCCTGATAAAATTAAAATGAAGTTTTAACAAAGTAAAATGACAAAAGATTTTCAGCAGATAATTCACAAAAACAAGTATTTAAGTTGCCGCATGTGGAAAGTGTTGCAGTATAACATTTAACATTAATACATGCGCACTTTCCAAAGCTCATTGCTTGTAAAGTTGAGACGAATTCACTGCCAATGATATTTGGATTTGTAAGAAGAAGACAAAATGTGTCCAAAAAGCTGAGGAAAACATTTAAAGGTGCGGAATACCTTTAAATGAGCTTTAAAAAGATAATATGCATCAAAACATGCTCATAAATCTGTTTCACATACTGCAGCTATGGCGGAGAAAAACCTCCCACTACCAGGGAATATTGAATATTGCTACATCCTCTCTTAGCTGAACATCTGTTGTTGGATATTTTTAAACCACAAACATTTTATCTTAAGGCAGCAGAAGGGAAACGTCCTTCTGAAGTTAAACTCGGAATGACTGTCGGTGTAATTAATGTGCTTGATGTATTTTTAATATGTTTATTAAAAGTTTGCAGAGAGTCTGCAGCAGCAGATGAGATTTACAGTGAATCTCCGAGGTCTGCATAACCCAGTTAAGAGCCCACAATTGTGTGATGTAAAACAAATGAGTGTAATAAATCCTCTCAAAACATTGTCCTCTTTTAGAGTAATAAGCTATAAGTGTTGTTCAATTCAAAAACGGCAAAGAAGAAGGAAAAAAGATTCTTTAGCTAATACTTTACTGAAGCACCTTTAAATTAATCTACGTACAGATAATACACATAACATCAGTTATAGTAAATCACATTAGTTAGAAATGAAGTACGAATGACTTGGTACGATTCTCCTGACACGGTTTGCACCCTTTAGCTAAAGTGATGTTGGACTCACTCAGAAGAAGAGTGAAGAAAACTCTCCACAATTTCATATCTATTCATGTGTGTAACAAAGGACAGCAAAGGTAGTCATAAAAAATACGAGAAAAAGTGTCAAGGTCACAAAAGTGTCATTACGAAACTGTAAGTTTCTCCGAAATGGATGAGCAGACAAGACAAATGGTCAGGAAGGAAGTTTGTCAAGAGTCTGACAGGAACACTGCAGGCAGAGCAGGTTCTGGTCGGGTCCGTTTATGTTCTACATGTGACAAAACTCTCCTGACTGACACCTGAGGCTGTAAACCAGAGAAAACTTCCCGGCGAGGAGAAACTCTTCTAAAAGCTTCATCTGATGAAAGCAGAGCTGAACTCTGGGCCACAATTCCTAAATATTATGTTGAGACAAAAATAACGCTGAGCATTATTTTAAGAAACCACTTCCACAGTGAACCATGGTGGTGGCAGCATAGTGATTTGGGGTTACCTTTTTTTCAAGGGAAAATTGTTTTTTTGTTGTTGATGACACAAATATGAACACATAAGATTTTTGGTTTTCTTCACCTGTGCATAAAACAAAAGAAATTAAGATAATTTATTAAATTCATTAAGTTGTCAAGTTAAACAAATACGAACAAAGTAAGTTTCACTTATGTCATTAAATTACTTGTGACCACTTAACAGTTTTTTGTTGTTTGTTTTTTTAAGTTGGAGAACTATTCTCTTTTTCTCAATACGAGATGAAAACTGAAGTTTTGAGAAGTTCTCTTGTAAACTTCTTCAAGAGTTTATGACTTGAACGTGATTCCCTCTCTATGACTTGAACGTGATTCTCTGCAGGGGTTAGTGGGGAAGGCAAGCATTTTTCAAGTCAGGGCCAGGGGCCCCTTTACTCCCCCTCTTGGGGGCGCCACTGCCAAGAGAAGACAGAAGGTTTTTGAGCAAAGTTTAAGTTTAGGGGGAATGAACAATTATACAACCAGGTTTTTAAAGTTGTTTTTTTGTATGAATTTCAGTACGTTAAAGATAGAACAATAATTTACCGTAGTTGGTTATTTTTACTTGCTTCACAAGAATTTGACATTTTAACAGTAATATGGAAATTTTTTGTATTTAAATGTCATACTTCAATCTATGATTTCTATATTGAAAATATGTTTATTGGATAATTGGCAAGTGGACTGAGATGTACTGGATAAAATAAATAAACTCTAGATCCCATCTTTACTTATTTATTTATGCATTTATTTATAAATATTTATTGAAGACGGACCTGCTTCCTGCAGAGCCTCTTGTTGAGTTGACAACAGTTCAGTATCTGCTCTGTTCAGCCTTACCTCATCTCTCCTCTGAGCGGCGGCGGCGGGCCGAGGAAACGCCCGTCCCCCCAGGGACCCGCAGCCCGACGTCTGGACCTTGGACAGGACGTTTGGCTGTCCGTATGGGATTACATTCTCATCTGCTGAGGGAAAACAGATCGCTCATATTTAAAGCATTTTGACCCCTGAATGACTGAAAACCGAAATCATTTACCGAAAGCTTCACAACAATATCGAATCACGCCTGCGTGACGTTGCTGCCGGAGCCAGTTTGTCACATGCTTCGCTTTTGTTTTCTTGAATTTTTCTTATTTTTATCTTTTTTTACCTTGTGATAGCCACTTTGCAAGTCCCCCCCTCTGGGGTGAGGAATCGTCTCCTCGCTTCAGGAGAGCCGGGAAATCGCTTCCCTCCCTTGTTTCGCTGTCTGTTTGTCTGCGACTCGAAACGTCCACAAAGAGCTGCAGGGAGCCGTCTGCGGCGGGAGGGGCCGGCGGAGGGGGGAGCTCTGTGTGTGATTCATCAGCGATGATTAAAAAAAAACAAAACACACACACACAAAGAGAATTTTATCTCAAAAGGAATACTTTGACATTTCGGGAAAATCTGCTTATTCACTTTCTCGCTGAGAGTTAGATGAGCAGATATCACTTTTGAGGCCGACTTGCTTAATAACGGGACGCAGAGGGGAACCTGAAAGCTCAAAGCATGAGCCAGTGACTCTGAGCACCCTGGTTACCCATGATGCATCATGTCATTTTAGTGACGACAGCCTTTTTCTGGACCACTGTGATTCAAAGTGTTTGGACATGGAAACCAGCGATTACTCAGATGGTAAATGTGCCC
This sequence comes from Alfaro cultratus, assembly GCA_903066825.1. NCBI lineage: Eukaryota > Metazoa > Chordata > Actinopteri > Cyprinodontiformes > Poeciliidae > Alfaro > Alfaro cultratus. Next base: position 37,057 of record CAEFZX010011054.1, read on the forward strand.
AAGTCAGATGTCTAAAGGAGGGATTCCCTCCCTAACTTCTCCATCCCATCACTCCTCTAATAACATTAGCTTCTGAGCGGGGACTCTCTTTGCAAACCAATAGACAATGTTACAAATATGTAAGGAAACACTGAGTTTTAGAATGTTATTTCTCACTTTTATTCGCTATTCAATCATTATTACATTTGTTTAGTGTAAATGCTGCTTCATGCTGTGTTTAACAGCAGTGGGAGTCGCAGTGGCGCTGCTGGACGCGGTCTTTGGTCTTGTTTTGTCAGAAACTTGGGCATTTGGTGCTTGCTATGCTAGTTTGAGGAACAGGGAAGTGTGCAGTACGTCCGGGAGGATGGAGGAACTTGATCTTTTCATAGATTATGTGTCTCATAAACTGTCACGACATGGTGACATTTTTAACAAATATGTTAAAAACATATTCTTTATAAAAGTTACGCACTGCAGCTTTGACCAGCTAGCGAAGCGCCATTACAGAACACACGCATCTATTACACGTTACAGCCTGCGACTTATGAAGTCTGCTGGTTGTGCCTGATTTTATTTAAGGGCGTCAGAATAAAGAGGATCAAATATTAAAGCAAACCACACTATTCAGGCTTTTTAAAAAATATATATATTGAAAAAACTTGCTTACTTGTCAATCTTCCTAATGTTCCAAGACAGTCTATTGAAAAAAGCTCAAGAGTTCAAAGGGCATGAGTACTTTTGCTAATAAAAATGAAACAAACTAAGCTGATAGCTGCTGTTTAATTCAAAGAGGTGATAATAAAAGGAGCCATGTTGGCGGATTTGCTCTAAATAATTTAGAGAATGAGTGGCGTTCTCTTAACTGGATCAGAATTGACTGGTGTCAACTGGTGTCAGGAAGTACCTGCTGCGTCTCCGTGCCTCTCTCTCCGGCTCTGTCCGTCCCTCGGCGCTCTCTTTTTACTCCTGGGTTTTTGCGCCACAGCTGTCGGGCTCGACTCGGCGGCCGCAGCGAGAGATTGTCCTGACAAGAGAGCATGCTGACGTCATCCTTTAGGGAAACTTTACACAGAAGCCAAAAAAAAGAAACTAATAAATCCCCTATGAATAAATGCAACACGATTTACTTTCTGCTGAGTAACAACCGGAAAGTAGATCCTTCGTGACGCGGCGCGGTCGCGTGAGTCCAGCCTTAACATTCGAATTAATTCAAACTGACCTTTGCCGAGGCTTTCTCCCCTGAAATTATCCGCCCACTGGCTGCTGTGTTTGTACAGATCGCTGGCTTCCAGCGCCTTGGTGTTGGTGAATAGGTCGGGGTTGGACTGGGACACCTGGCTGTGCTGGTGGCGCACCAGCAGGTCAAAGTGCTGGACGCGGGGGCTGTCGCCGGGCTGCGGGGCGTCGTGCTGAGAGGAAGGCGTTACTTCCTCTAGTCTGGACGGCAGGTCTGACCCGTCCTCCCTGTAAGAGTCCATCAGGTAGGTTCTGGCCGGCAGCGGAGGACACCAGTCGTCATCTTCCTCCTCGGAGCTAAACGTTGGGCGGAGAGAAGGCGGAAGGTTTTGTCTTCTTGCTTCTGATTTTGGATGCGTGATTCGTTTTCAGTAAGATTTTTAAATATAATATAGGGCTGGACAATATGGCTGAAAAACGTATCACGATACAAGCGTCTCATATCGGTTAATGTAATCGATTTGTTTCGCTTTGTTTTAAGTATCTGAAATGCAGCCAAACTGGTGCCGTTACCTTTCCTCTTTTATCCACTCAACACCATTGTTTATTTTATTTTGAGCAGTTATGAGGTACGGTAGTGAAACATGAAACTGCTGCTGCGTAAGTTACTCAACAAGTTGTTGCTAGGTAACCACAGAGTGAGTGAGTTGATGACATTCACCTTTCTTAGCTGGCCGTGAGCCGAGGTTGAGCGGCTAAAGACTTTCCTCTGCCTACATCTCCCAGAATGCTATGTGGTTCTGGATCTGAGTTCAGTGAATATTCTATATAGGGAATATTCAATCAGGCATATTATTAATTGATATTGATCATGTGTCTGTTGCGATAGATATTGTTATTGATCTATTGTCCAGCCCTAATTTTAAGCTTCAAAGGGTTTATTTGAACTCTTGAAAGTATCGCACACAACTTTGGGATCAGCAAGTTTAATTTTTGTGATAATTTCATCAAATCCCCAATTGGTCAGAATTATGTTCACATACAGTAGATCGGGGTTGTGCAGCTTTTGTAATCCAACAGTCAATTTGGACCCTCTGCCTACATAAATGAAGAATGTTCTCATTTCATTTCTAGATATTAAAAAAAACCAGACATGTTTTGTATTAAAGTGGATGGATAAGTTTTCTTCCAGAGGATGTTGACATGTGTTTGTTTTATTTCCTATACGGTTTGTTTGTATATAGTTAATGTCTGCACGCTGTGAGTGAAATTGAAGTGAACATTTTGCAATTTTGCCCCATAAGGCTGATTCCCATTCTGTAAAAACACATAGCTGGTGTTGGTGGTTGTAAGAATGATGAAGGATGCCTTTAAATTAACGTGACACTCAATGCAACTGATGATAGAATATAAATGTGTTCTGACCAGAAATGAAGAAGCAAAAGACATAAAAAACTAAAAACATTTTTTAAGTAACTGATTAACGCAGCAGCTGCCTGCTGTTTTCACAGTACATATGGATTGCAGTGTCCCTTGAAAGCTTCAGCAGGGCAGATGTAATTTAAATAGAGTCCTGAGGCTGAGCCGTAGAGGAGAAGCTGCGTTTGACCCGACATGGAAAGAATAATAACACACAAGCAAAGCATGCAAGCGGCTCGACCTTCAAAACCCACGCCGCTGCGTTCTTTGGCGTTTTTCTGCAGTTTGTAGGTGCAGAGGAGAACTGATGAATCCCGATTCCTCTTCCCATACAATCTGATTTTATTTGAGATATTGTCCTATGTTTCCTAAAGAAATACTCTTTTTTTCCCAATGCACATGTTCAGCATTCAAAATGAAACTGTGCCACACAGCGAAAAACACAAAATCCTATTAAATATTTTTGGTATAGTTTCTAGTGCAAACAACTTGATATAAAAACTTTTCAGCAAGATATAGAAGCTTGCCCAAGGTCAATATTTCTTAATATTGATTTTAAAAAAGTACTAGTTCCACTGGCAGATTATTTCACTTAAAGAATGGGGAAAATGTCTTGTAATAAGTGCCATAATCTGGAACTTGTACATTTTTTAATCAACATTAAGGAATTACGGACTTAAAACAAATTCATATTCATTGCTGGACAGTTACTGTACTTGTAAGTTAGTTTTGTCTTATTTCAGGTAGGGGTGGGCATTTATTGTATTGTTTATTGTGAAAAATTTCTTGTCATGATAAAAAAAATCTTTACTTATCATTGTGACATAACAATAAATGTCTGTTGATGTTTAAAATAAATTGACAAAAATTTTCTTTGTGACATTTCCTCCAGCGTTTTTTCTACGGGAGCATCAGAAAATTATCAGTAGATTCATAAATGTGATTAAACAAAGTCTCTATATGCAGTTTCTCTCCTATTTTCTCCACAAGAGCATCAAAAAAAATTATCAATAAATTCAAAAATATGATTCAACAAAGTCTCTATGTGTAATTTTGTGACATCAATCACGCCTCTTTAAGTATGTGGCATCCTGAAAAAGCTTCATTTCAATAGGAAAGTTTTTCCTGAGCAGTATTTATGCTTGTGGTGCCTTGCAGTTACCTAAAAACTGATAATAAATGGCTTTCTATCATCATTTTTATTGTAATCACAATAGTACTACAAAATATCATGATAAAATTCTAAGTCTATATCACCTGCCCCCAATTTCAAGTGTACTAATATATTTGTTCTAGAATCCAAAAAACACAAAAAAGATGTTGTGCTTTTGCAGTTGTATCATCTTGCTTTTCTTTCTAAATTATTGCCAGAATATTTGCACGAAACTCAACATCAACCAGTAAACACGTCAGAGCGATCAGAGGGGTCAACAAACGAGCAAAGCAGGAATAAATCAGTCATTTTGCTCAAAGTTCTCATGAAATGGAAGCAGTAAAGAAGAACGAGAAGACGGGCTCCACCTCCGAGATGCCTGTTGTCAAGTCAGCGCCGTCGGGGCCATTTTAATGACGGACGTGTCATTGAAAACGGAAAGCACTAATTCAGCCTGTCAGACGGAGCCTAACGTCATTACAAAAGACACGGCGCAGTCAGAACAGCCTTTCCGATCCCCACCCCGTTATGTCCGCAATCTAATGTGTCAGAAGCGGTTAGCGCGGACGCTCCCCTCCGCCGCCTCGCCTCGCCTCGCCGCCGGTAGACACGCAAGTGTTAATTTGCAAACTCCTCAGTCCACCAAACTTCACTTAAGCTTTGCTTGACTGCCTTGGCAGCATTGCGGGGCAGCTTTGATGCCCAGCTGCCTTAACGCCATCTGTCAGAGAAGCAGAGCCAAAGGCCTTCTCGCTAATAATAATAAAATAAAAAACAAAAAAACACTGAATTAAGAGAAGCGCCAAAGAGCCGAGTCTGAAAAATGAACACGGTGATGAATGCTACCTGTGCTGCGCCTCGTCTTTGTCTGGTTTTGGATGATCTCTGCCCCTGTGGGGCGGAAGAGGAAGTGATAAAACGTCCACCCAGGTGAGAGGAGCCGGCTTGGACAGGGATCCAGCAGATGCCTGCGAAGCCAGTTTGTCTAATAAAAACAAAACAAAAAAATGATAAAGACAATAATTATGCCATCAATTTCATTTATTGATTCATTCCAGACATGTCACAACTATTGTGCCGAACATATCCACATTAACACTAGCATGAATCTGTGTATTGTATATGTAGGTCTGTCACAATAAATTTTGCTGAGCGATTAATTGTCTCAAAAATCATTGCAATAAACAATAATATTGTTTGAAGACCTTTTTACACTGATTTAATGGAAATGATGTTATAATGCATGCGATTTCCTGCCAAAGATACATACACTTTATTTCCAGAAGAACACTTAACACTGGAACTGATAAANGATAAACAAAATAAACAAAACAACCAAAAACAGAAATAAAATGGATTCTCAGTCTCCATTAACAAAAAATGTACTTGAATAAAAACTAAACAACATAAAATCAAAGTGGAAATAAATACTGCATTCAACCAAAAGAGTGCAGATTATGAAGTCTGTATACTATGTTGCCCTTCAGTAATCATTAGATTTAAATAGAGAAGACGGGCACATCGACTACCTGACGCAATAGTTCACACTACAGGATTTTTTGCCCCGATTTTCCCCTTAGGAATTACAAGCCACAATTTTAGGAGATTGTGGCTTGTAATTTCGTAACTGATCATCCTGTAGTGAAGGGGTGGGCACTCCTGGTCCTCGAGGGTCAGTGTCCTGGTCCAACACACTTGAATCCTAGAGCTGAATTACATCCTAACTGCAGCCAAGTTCTCCAGAGTCCTGCTAATGACCTCATTATTTCACTCAGGTATGTTGAAGTAGAGATACATCTAAAAGTTGCAGGACACTGACCCACTGACCCTTGAGGACCAGGAGTGCCCACCCCTGCTGTAGTGTGTGGTGTGTTATGGTAGATCAGGGGTCCCCAAAGTGGGTCCTCGAGGGCCGGCATCCTGCATGTTTTAGTTCTCTCTCTGGTGGTAGTAGCAACCTTTTCAGCATGTCAATGTTCTTCTTAAGCCTTCTAATGAGCCATCATTGGATCCAGGTGCAATAAACCAGGGAGAGAACTAAAACATGCAGGATGCCGGCCCTCAAGGACCCACTTTGGGGACCCCTGAGTAGATCGTCTTGGTCGCTCCGATCTAAATCAGGGGTTTTCCCGACTCTTAACGCAGCCTGTTGAATGTGACAGGTAGCCAGTCAGAAAGCGCGGATTCCCTTCTGCTTTCTGAGGGAAAATTACGTAGGGGAATCCCAGACAGCTGACACGGCGCAACCCGAAGTCCAGCGGACATCGGAGATGATATGTGGAAACAACATTAATGTTTATTCAACTTGCAAAGAATATAGAAATGACAAGGGGAGGAGTTGGAGCGAAATCGCTACCGCAGTTGATAAACCCGGTAACTTTTCAGCTGTTCTTCGTTAACGTGACATAAATAGGTTATAATGATTTTCATCCAGTCAGGACTGACGCTAGCCACATGCATTGCAGATAGATTGTAGTAAAGCATTGATTAATGCCTGGTTTTAAAATTAGTTAACTGGACTTGTAGCCATTATTTTGTCCCCACTGTTGGACACACGGCACGATCGAACCGTAATAGCTAGGATTTCTGTCTGATAGTGTGTCTCTCAGGTCTCTCAGGTTTTGGAAATGGGCCGACAATCGGCTGTCAGCTCTAAGGTCGTGTCGTGTGCGCTGGGCATTACAGTAAGGAAATGAGGAAGGGAGGGTCAGTGGAGAGCACCGGAGTTGAGCTTTTTTTCATTCAGTGTCTTCAATAGAAAGAGAAAAAGGCTGGAAGAAACGATAAAACCGATAATTGAAAGGAGGCCAATAGTTTTAATTTATCGTGCGATTAATTGATTTATTGTTTATCACGACAGGCCTATGTGCATACACACACATTTGAACATATGAAAAAACTAAACGTTGGAAAATAAATAGATCTCAATCGATAACTCTACTTTAACTGAATAAACCTGTAAAGTTAGTATATATGTGAACAGATCTATCCATACATACCGTACATACCTATCTACATACACACAAATCACAATATACATAAAACATAAATTCAATTTAACATGTCTGAAATGGGGTAGGAAGAACTAACAACCTATTCATAAATACATTTACTTTCCTCAAAACTCTAATCTCATGTATCTTTATTATTTATAATTTCTGTTTTTGTTTTTTTTACGTTGAGCCATCATTTAGTGTCTTTAGTATCATATTTTTACAGTAGAATCATTGTTATAACTATTATTTTTATGTCCAGCTTGACAAATGAATACACACAAAAAATGAACAGGATATGGATTTTAAAACAGTCCTTCCCTAATGGCTTCCCTCTTTAGCTGACCTCGTTTCATTTTATCCTCAAAACAACATGAAAGTTTCCGTAAGCGAAAATTACGAGAATTAGATTCATTGGCGGCATGAAAAGCTGCATAAATTGAACTGGCAGCTGTTTGAAGTGCATAAACCAACCAATTTTTAGATCTTTTAAGGAGTTTCTGCACAGCTTTAAAAACGTTTCCAGGAATTTCTGAAGGTAACTTCTGTTATTACTCAGTGTTTGCATGTGGATGTGAGTGGGAGGAGATAATGAATAAAAACGACTTGGGCTCATTTGAGCTTTTGAAAGGCATCTTAACTTAAGGTTGGATAAAAAGAAATTGATATTAAAAAAAAAAAAAAGACTTGGAACGAGACGATTTTGAAACTGTTTATTTTGCCACATTCACTCCCACAGCTGTTAGTTCAAAATGTGAATTGATCAGGAGGATGATGCATCGCTCATTCCCTGTAACAGGTGATTTTTTTATTTTTTTTGAATGGTGGTGGGAGCTTCACCTGACTCGTTGTTTTTGTCCAGTGTGCTTCCTGTCTGACATCTCAAGGTTTCACTGATCGGACAAAATATGTGCGGTAAGAGCAGCAGCATCTCAGGGAAAATGTTCACCTGGCAGAAGATCCAGTGAACTATCGATCAAAACCATTTCAAAAGGTTGTAACAAAGTCGGCGGATTTCACAACAAACTGATGGGTTTTAAAAACAGGAATAAGTCAGATTGTTCCAAATTATGTGTTATTAATTCCTTTCAAAATGATGGTAAGAGAAAGAGCAGAGTTGTGTCTAGGAGGAGCATATAGAGTCGTACTAACTACAAATCATGAAGGAGGGGAACAAGCAGGACCTTTCCTTATTTAATAATTAATAATAATAAATCATAAAAAGTGGGAAATAAAAAAAAGGCACCTGTATCAAGACGACAAGACCCTTTACTCCGGTTGAAAACTGACACAGGTTACCATGAAAAGCGGCGCTGAGCTGCGAGGGGCGTTCGAGGCGAGGGCCGTTCGAGGCGAGGGGCGTTCGAGGCGAGGGCAGTTCGAGGCGACCGTTCGAGGCGAGGGGCGTTCGAGGCGAGGGGCGTTCGAGGCGAGGGCCGTTCGAGGCGAGGGCAGTTCGAGGCGAGGGCCGTTCGAGGCGAGGGCAGTTCGAGGCGAGGGCCGTTCGAGGCGAGGGCCGTTCGAGGCGAGGGCCGTTCGAAGGTGCTTGTTACCTTTTACTACCTTTTACTGGCCTTAATTTGAGCTAATTTAATTTGCTACCTTTTACTACCGCACAGACACCCTGCTAAAGGACCAAAGCAGAGGACATTGATTTTTTTTCACAGTTTATTTTCAGGACATAGAAACTTTTTAAAAACTGTGTAAAAACATATATTTTTTAGAAAGTTACCTACTGCCAACTTCAGTGCAACAAAACAAGGAGTTTGTATTGGGGAAATTACTGACCGTTGCTTTTCTTGGTGTACTGGAGTTTGGCATATTCTGACCCCGACTGGCCAGACTGGATGGTCCAGCGGTCCAGGTCCTGCTCCAGACCCAGAATCTCAGCACTGGACAGCACTGGGTTGCTGCTGTAGGGGTCTGGACCCTGGTTGAAGGGCACGCTGGAGTAGGTGTCGTAGTAAGCCAGCAGGTCGTCCTCGGCCGCTGTGTTGATGGTGCTGTAAATGGGACTGTCGTTGGACGCCGTGCTGCGCTTCTCCGTCTGACTGGGGTAGTTGATGATCCCGACGGCTGGACCGGAGGGAAAAACAAACAAACGACGAGTTACACTCTCGGCTACAGCCCTCTGTGCTCCCAACAGGCCATTTCACCTGCATATTCAGCTTCCCAGGGGTCTTACAGTTATAATATCTTTCTGAGTCCAGTTTTCCAGAGCAGCAGTTGACGAAGTCTTTGCTGTGAGTGAGGTTCGGAGTGGGCCAGGAGTCTGCCAGCCAGGGGTAATTGCCCATATTTGACCCCAACAAGCCAGGCCTTGAGGGAGTGAAAGGTGAGAACGTATTAGCGCTGTTTCTATTAAACCCAGAGTGTCTCTTATCATGTGAATCAAACCTTAAAGAAGAGTTTACCCTCCATTGATGATTCCAGATCCTTCACTGTGAGCAAAGCCAACTGAAAAAGGAAAAGAAAAAGGGCTACAATATAAATCATGTTTGACAGCAGAGAAGAGAAAGCTTTCGCCTTAAGACATCTCTCTTTTCTTTTCTTTCCTTCAAAGACTCTAAAGAGAACAAGTGTGTTTAGCCCTGTATCATTACACTTCACAGTACTTTCAGCTAAAGGCAGGTTTGAATTAATTTCTATGAAAACACACTTCTGACCTAAATACACTTAGACACACACAATGGATGGATTTACATTAAAGCGCGCCTGCAACAAAAGGGAGGCGGCCACGCAATCTGACACAATCGTAAGATAATCTAAATCATAATAATATAACACATAAAACTATACTGCATGTGCTTCTGAATGCATTAGCAAATGAACAAACGATGTGTTTTCACTCATACACCCCAAGGCTTTGTTCTAAATCTGTACCGCTGCGGTTTTATTTTCCGCTGCCTTCAGTCGCGCGAGCTTGCGAGCTCGGATAATAAATACATTTAAATGAACTGTGGATGAGATTAAAGTGCAGGATTTGTTTTTTGCAAAAGCACACAACTGAAATTGAAAGCATTCATCACCATACAAGACGTTCCCCCTCATCCCCAGAGATGCATCAGGAAGTTTGTCACTGTCACCGGGTTGAGCGAAAACAAACTGTGAATTTCTGAATCCGTTTTTTTTCTCCACATCACGTCCCGTTTTGTCGGATCTGGCGACTTTGAGGAGTGGATTGATGACGCTGGGTAGCCATTTTTGCTTGTCCGAAGCGGAACAGGTGTTCGTACCGTTCTGGCTGCCTCACCTGCCGGCGTGTACGCGAAGGATGTGGTGTAGTGGCCCAGCTGCTTCCTCCTGCGGTGCCGGCAGTACAGCAGTCCGCCGGAGCCCATCAGAACCAGCCAGGTGGCCACGCCCAGCCCCGCGATGAAGGCTGGCTGACGGATAACGCTGGCGATTTGCTCCGCCACGCTGAGCTCACCGCCTTTCTTCACCTCCACCGGTTGTTGAGCTGAAAGACAATAAAAAACCAAAAAAACACACAAGGTCAAACTGTTGAATATTAAAGGTTTATGGTAGTTTAGACTTTGGGTTTTGCTTTGAATAGATGGGTTTCCTACACCGTCTGGAATTTGGTTTTAGGATTTTTAGTCAAGTCAAGTTTACAAGTGTAGCACATTTCAGCAACAGGGACGTTCAAAGTGCTTTACGCCATAAGAACAAACTATAGTAACTGATTGTGAAACACCAAACGTTACATTTTGTCAAATACCATCATCAAAATCTTCAAGCAAATATTGTTACTTTGTATAAAATAAAATCCTCAATGGAGTTCAGTTATTTTTTGCCAAAAGATGATTTAGGCAAAGAAAAAAAATGACTTTGGCTGCTATTTCAGGAACGTGACTATATGTTGTTCAATGTTCCACACTTACTACTAATCAAAGACTATTCTGGGGTTTGATCCTTGATTTAAAGGAGCAGATGTTTCAGCATCTTTGCAGTTTTCTGGAAGTTTGTTCCAGATTTGTGGCGCGTAGAAGCTGAATGCTGCTTCTCCATGTTTGGTTCTGGTTCTAGCATTATCTTAAATGTGGACACATATTTACTTTTCCTTTAATCCATGTCAGATTGTCTTGAATTTCATCCACCCATCCACTTCCGTACGTTAAAAATTTTGCAGGTTTTACATTAAAAGTGTGAAATAATTAAATAGTGAAGTTTTGTATTTATTGCGTTAAAGAAGTGTTTCTCAAACTTTTTCAGGCCAAGGACCACTTCACCCTTTTAACAAACACTCATGGAGCATCTAATTTGAAATTGCCCCCATAATAACATTTTAATGTCTACATGAAACAAAACAAAAAAAGTCATACAGGCTTTAAGCACTAAAGGCTTTGGATAAAGTTTTCTCTTTCAGTTGACAGAACATGTGTGGCATGAAGAGACTGTGTGGAAAACAGTCTTTGTAGAAAAGAGAGCAAGGAAATAGCAGCTAGGAATGATCAGACTTCTCTAACATAAACATGAATGTCAACGTTGAAGGTGACGAAACACCTTAACCAGTGTAAACAAACGAACAAATAAATGCAACATCTCTGACAACAGCAGTTGATGTTGGGAATAAAATGCGGCAGAATCCAAATGGACGCTCTATTCTACTTCCTGATCCCTGTCAGATTGGTATAAAACAACAACAATAAAAACAAATATATAAAGCCACAAAGTCGCAGACAACTCTCTAAATCTGTTTTCACACCAGACCTTGAGCTGAAAACACGATGTGCAGAATGTGTCCACTGTTTGGTTGAGTTCATTCACCTCTGGTGCCACGAAGCACAAGCATCTCCAGCTTTAAAGAACCTGTCTGCACATCTAAATACAAGCTTATTGTAAAGAAAACACATCATGTTCCAGATGAATATGCCCACAGAGAACATTTGCAGTAACATCATTAATGCAGCTATTCTATTTTAACCAAGGAAGCAAAACGACGACATGTCCCAGAAATCCCAAGCAAGAATTTAGTATTTATTTGCAGAAAATGAGAAATGGTCAAAATATCAAAAAAGATACAAAGTTTTCAGACCTCAAATAAAAAATTAAAAAATAATAATAATAATAATTAAATAAAACAGTTTATATTCAATTAGAAACAGCAATATTATAACTCAGGAAGAGTTCAGAAATCAATATTTGGTGGACTAACCAGGAGGTTTTCAGTGGGGTTCAGTGCAGTGGGCTCTTCATTTTTCAGAGCTGCACATATTGATTTTACCAACCTACTTGCTACTGTACACTGGTCCATATCAATAAATTAGAATATTGTAAAAAAGGACAATATTTCTTGTAATCCATTTCAGAAAATGAAATTCACATATTCCATAGATTCATTACCTGGAGTGAGAGATTTCAAGCTTTCTAATTCCTGTATATAAAAAAATATTAATAAAAAAATCCATTGCCTCACAAAATAAAAATTTGACATTAGATTAATTTAAAAAAAAATAAATGTTGCAAACAGAAATGTCAGGCGTCTTATATTTATTTCTGTCAACATTCATGATATGTTTACAGAAGTTCTTTTGCATAAATCACTGCATCGCTGTTTCATTGTGTCATTTTTCCGAGAAACCGAATTTCGGGTTTCGATTTGAAACACAAGAATCTGTGTGTGACCAGCATCTGTAGTATGCAAGTTCAGCTTTTCGATTTCTTCACAGAGAAAATGTGTTTGTCTAATTTGCCAAGATGCACCTGCATGTGAGATTTGGTACGTTGAGACGTAATGGCTTTTCAAAAATTCAGCCGCCGCATCTCTTTGTAGCAGCAGCAGTGGCAGCGTCCTTGTTGCTCTGGATGGTGACAACCACAGAATACAACTTTAACTGGAATGATGATTTCTGCGCCTTCCCACAGCCCATCTACTGAAATCCAATTAATCAGCATAGAGGCGGGAATGGATGTAACACTCCATCAGACTATGGCTGTAAGAAGCTCTGGGTTTCTAAGAACTAATAAAGACGGAGGAGAAGCCCTCAAATCAGAGACCAATCATGGAAATATTTTTTTCAAAGCTGAGGGTGAGTCTGGTTATATGCCATGAAGTAATTTCTCTCAAAGGTTTGGTTTATTTTTCCATTCCACATACTAAAATAAAATGGTAGGACTGAGCAAAGCAGTATTCTATTAAGTTTGATAATCAGTTCAATTAAATATGAAAATAAAAAAAGCAGATAGAGAGAGGCAGGAGAATATAGGAAGTGGTATTGATTTGTGGAGAACTTTCTCCATTATCACAGGCAGAAATAAGGCTGAACTTATTCTACTGCTATGGTGAACATCTTAAGAAACTTTGTTAAGATTTAATCTAAGATGCACTTCTGCTTACGTATTTAGGGAGGCATATCAGGGCCATTATAATGTATCTATAAAAAACAAAGAAAGAGGAGTAAATTTCAGCCCAGAAAAAATGTGAAATTTTTAGATTTATCTCAGAGATTTTCTAGAAAAAACCAAAAACAATTCTAAGATTAGCAACTTCGAGGACATTTGTTAGTTGAAAATTTGCCAGAAAGAACCTGAAATTTTCCAGGAAAAAGTTTGAAAAAGTCAAAAACTTTCAAACTTGTGGAAATTTTCAGAGTTTGACTTTTTCAGACTTTTTTTTGGTGAAAACTCTGCTTAAAATTTGCGAATGACGAGTGAATTTGCATTAATCGTTGTGATCTTAGAGGGTCTCTTCTCTGCTGCTTTCCTTTCATGCTTCCCAAAACATCTGGTTAGCATGTAGGTAGCGTCTAATGGTTGCTATGGTAACCTCAGCAAGCCACTCCTGTCCCTGCATTTCTCTAATGTCTTTCACTTACCTTACCGTCGTCCTCACTGTGTGCGACAGGAGGAGAAACACATCCAATCTAGAGAGCTTTGGCTAAAATATGTGCAAAGTAATCAATATTTATACCCCAGGAAACAGGAATTTATGGACGATGAGCAGCTTAAAAGTAAAAAAAGATCAAATGTTTCAGCAATATTCTTTTAGGTTTAAAAGTTTATGCACTGGTAGTTTTTGCTAAAACAATTATTTCCTCCTGGGATTTTTTATTCCTTGGAAAATGGATACTTTATTTTGTTGTTTTTGTTTTGTTTGTTTTTTTTGGTGTGGGAGTTTACGCCACTGCTACAGAAAAAAAATAATAAATCGATTCCTTATTGCTGTTTACACACACGGTTTGCCAATAGAGGGAAGTAGAAGTTTAACAAAACAAATATTTCAACATTATTATTCAGACCTCTGCATGCTTCCACACAACTTCTACTCTCTCCTAACACACTGACAGAGGAAACACTACATGACAGACAGACAGACAGACAGACAGCTAGACAACTCAGTGACAGCTGGATGGAAAGGTAGGGAGCAAAAGATATGGTTTCATTGCAGAATGCAAATTGATCACATCCATCCCAAGCAATGGTTAGACTTCCCAAAATTACACTGTACACTTCATGGCAGGTTTTACACACTGCCTGAAATATTAAGCTTCCTGGAAAACCTGAGAAGACAAATGAAAGCAATTTAACTTAAAATCTCTCAGGACCGTCAGAAGATTTACCGTTTGAAGAAAATATTAGGGTGAATTAAAACGTGAAATATGTGGCGGTTTGACTGATTCCTGGCTTTAATATGAATGGATCATTTTCAGGTTTAGAAGCAAAAGAATCCAAACTCCATGTTTTTCTGTTTCATGTTTCACAGAAAAAATACTTTACATAAGTTTAGGAGGTTTTTTGTTTCATAGAAACAGATTTCAAAAAGAGAATGAACCACAAATCTTTGACAAACCTCCAGAAAACTGCAGAACAGCCGAAACACAATCAAAGTTAAAAAATAATCTGTTTAGAGTTGCCTTTGATTCATAACAACTGATTACGGTGATTATTATTCTTGATGAATTTAATGTTGGCGTTTGACAAAATGTAATGCTTAATGCTTGTTTTGTAGTTGGTTATTGTATGTTTTTGTCATGTAAGGAACTTTGAACTGCTTTATTGCTGAAACGTGCTAAATCTGACTTACATTTTTAATCAGAAATTAATATTAAAAAGGAGAAGACAAACAGGCTTTGTGCTCATCTGCAGTAAACGTCTTTATTCATACCACCTTATTTAATCATTCTCTGACTTTTTTGAAAAGTAAAGTGAGTAAATAAAAGTGGAAGCAAATTACCATAATAGGTCTTTAAATAATGTATCATATTCTCCTTTTTAACATGACAGACATGTTGGACACGTTGGCATAAACCCCACAGAATACTCATAACTGGAATATCTAAACACTTCTCCACGATGATAACTGTATAAAATGCTTCTGATTGGCATGTCGAGGGATATGTCACTAGAGTTATTTTGCAGTCTGCCAGAAGTTGTCAGTCAGATTTTGTCACTCCAGTTTCCAGCGCCTGCAAACAAGCACCCAGAGCTGCTCCGCATATATATATTCATCTCCCTAATTTGTCAACACGCTATGTTTGGAAGAATTTGAAGGAAAACATCAAGTAAACACGAGGCTACTGCTTCAGATATAAAAAGATCCTTTTTTTTTTTCTCAGTTTGAATTCTCAACTAACATCTTTCACACCCACCGAGAAGAGTGATAATCGCACACCGCCCTGTTTTTAACCCGCTCAACGACACAACGCTTTCACCCGGGGTAAACTCAGCCTGCTGGGAGTGCATCCTGCCATATTCTGCAGAGCATGGCGGCTGCAACGGTTTGAGTGACTCACCGACAAGCAGGCTGACGGGCAGACTCGGAGCGCCCACACCCAGACTGGTGACAGCAGCCACCGCCACCGTGTACTGGACGTCAGGGAGCAGACCCGTCAGCAGGATGGACAGAACGGAACCGTCCACCGTTCGGTTTATCTGACTCTCCGCGTCGCCGGACAAACACCAGACCTGAGAAGAGATGAAGATGAGCAGGAGTTAATGTTTGCTCCTTCAGTACGAGACAAGGCGGCTCTGACCTGGAAAAAAAAGGACGTAACTTTTAACGATGAGCTTTTTGTGCTTTCATATATGGATAGAGAAATTTTGATGCTGTAAATGTGAAAATTTTAGGTCAACAAATGGCTAAATCTTTCCAGATTATAGCTGCAATATGTAACTTTTATAAAATAAAAAAAAAAGACATGTTTTCTTACTTATTTGTTAAAACGGTTTGTTTAACATGAGACAGATAAATCAAGTTCCTATGCCTTCTCCCTGATATCCTGCTGCCATCTGCAGAAACATACGGCTTCATCAGAAACAACCAATCAGAGCCAGGAGGAGGGTCTTAGCGCTGTCAATCACCTCGTGTATGTGCTATGACCCACGATGCCTAATTACAAACATTAAAAAAAACTTTAAATAGCTCTTCTTCCACATCGCAGTTGTGCGCTACTTTGTGTTAATCTATCACATAAGCCAAAAACATCCGTTGGGATTTAATTGGGATTTTAAGAGTGAAAACATAAAAAAGCTAAAGTGGTGTGTATACTTTTGCAAAGGTACATTTCAACCAATTTTCTTTTATATTTATCCTAATCAAGCTCTTTAAATTGAAAGCAAAACTTAGCTTGAAGAATCCAGAATCAAAACAAAAGATTTCTTCCTGAATGATATCATTTTAAACTACAGCTGATAAGGACTCATTCTAACTGCAAAATATAAAAATAGAAAGAATATAAAGACTTTTCGTCCCGCTTTTGTAAATTAATCAGCCCTAATTTTGTCATGGAAATTTTATCAGTAACATAGCGACCGTAACTCAGATTCTTTCCAGCTTCTGCTGTATACAATCTGCATATCTATCTACATTGATATTCAGGAAGCGACTCTTTCATTAATTAACCTTTTGTGAAGTTCTGCGATGGAGTCGCTGAAGGTTATAATGAACATCTGTGCCGCAACACCAAGCTATCTGTTTAGAACGCAGTGCTTTTTTATATTTAAGGCTTTGATTAACAAATGCAGCACATGGTTCCTTGGAAATGAGAAACTTTACAAGATTTGGTTTGATCCCTGCCTTCTGCTGATAAACATTAAAATGAGCTGCCTTCCGTTTGTTTCTACGTGAACTCGCAGATGGAAAGAATACGTCAAAAACGATAGAGTTGAACTTTTTCCTGGATTAGCAGCCCGGTGATTAGTAATCAGTGTTGTGCTAATGCTAATGGACAGACAATCAGGACTCTGGGGTTTTTTCTCTCTTTCTCCGCTCAGCAAACAGATGACAGGAACAGTAAGTGTTTAGCAGACAAACTGATGACAAAACAAGAACTGGCAGAACACGAGCAGCAAAAGAGTCATTGCTAATTGTTAATTACAAATCAGTGTTTTTCACATCCATCTCAACAACAGCTCTGTACACCTCTGAGTAAAGCCTGCGGGAAAAAAATATACAAACATAAAAGGGCAAAAAGAACAGCTTGTTCTGTTTTGCTAGTCTGATACCTCCATCACACTCTTATGTGTGTGTCTTACACTTCTTTGGAAGCTTTGCATGAGTAACACTCCAACATATTCTACATGTCAGATAATCTAACACAGGTGATGTGACCTGAAGCTAAGCTAAGCTAATTTTGTGGACATTTGGAAGGGTTTGGTGCTCTAATCGGCACAATAAAGACATGTGTACACGCTGTATATATGCCCAACGGGAAAAACCTTTTTGTACAGTGAATCTAAAATACATGTTGCAGAGAACACTAGATTTAGTAATTCATGCTACGCTATGCAGACGCTCTGTCTGGACTGATGAAGAGTTTCTCCCGCAAGCATGCTGACAGGTTGAGGTGGCCGTCATAGCAGGACGATTTTGCCCTATTTCTTCATTAATTCAGCTAATAAATGTTTGACCTATGAATGGCACTTATACTTCAAGAATAGAGAATCAAACTTGGGAGCCACAGATGAACTTAAGACGCTGATATGGTCAGACGAAGAATTTATAGGTAACACTGAATTTCTGGATAGGCATATTATAACATTAACCCTGTTCATCCCAAAGCACACAATATATGTATATACTGTATGTCACAACATAAACGATACACATACTTAATAGAGTTGAGATTTCATGAAATGTGATACATCATCTCGACCAGTTTTGAAAGTCTGACACTTTTTTTTATTCACCTTTGCACACTTACAAATAAATATTTAGCTTCAAATTAAATAGTTAGCTCACTATTCAAATATTTAGCTTGGAGTTAAATATGTAACTCCAAGCTAAATATTTAATATTTAGCTTCAAATTAAGTATTTAGCCATAAAGTAAATATTTAACTTGCTAGCTAAATTCTTAGATTTGCACTAAACACTAAATTGGAGCTAAATATTTAGCTTGCTAACTAAATATTTAGTTTGGAGCCAAGCTTAATATTTAGCTTCTTGCTAAACAAATAGCTTGATAACCAAGCTATTTGTTTAGCTTGCTAACCAAATATTTAACTTCAAACTAAATATTTAGCTAACATATTTCAACTGGAGCTAAAGATTTAAGTAGCAAGCTAACATTTTAACAGGCCTCTTCAGGGGTTTTCTTCTAATTGCTTTTTGAATAGGTCCCATCTGTGTAATGCATATTTGTCTCGTCTTGTTAGTGTTAGCTGCTAACTGTAGCAGCTCCACCAGAGTTAGCTTACTCTAACTTGTAAGGTTTTGTAAGCCATGTATCCTTTTAATGCCACTTCACTGAAATGCACTACTTGGTGTTGATATGTTGATCTGCATCTGAATAACATCCATTGAAGCTTGTGGTTGTAATGTAACAGACCTTAGGTAAAAGTGAAAGGGTATGTTTAAATTTTAAATGCTCTATATGTCACAAGATAGCAACTTGAAGGTTTTCAAAGCAAAGGCCGGGCATTGACCCACCTTGTACTCTAGGATGATGCCAATCTGAACGTTATGAGGCGGTGGCTCCCAGGAGACACTGATACTTGAGCTATTGGTGAGCTGCACCACTGAAACAGCCTGCGGAGGGCCACTTAAGACTAGAAAGAGGAGAAAATATTGAGCTGAAATGAGTGAACAAGTGTTAGATGACAGCGATATATCTACAAGTCCATGTTTCTGCATGATTTCCAACACATTTCTGGAAATAGCTCATGTGATCTGTTGCATTGTTGGTAATCTCATACCCTCCTCAGGGGTCCAGACCAGAACCATGAGGCTGTCGTGGCCCTGTAGCTCATTGAAGTAGGGCCGTATCTTGACTTCATACTCCTTCTTGCTCTGGAGATCTGCTAACATCGCGCTGTAGTCGGATGTCGCCTCCACATCTCGGACCAGCCAGGAGCCTCCGATAATCCGGTAAAACACGCGGTAACCCTGGATGTACCGGGACTGACGGGCGACCTGGAAAGAGTTGGCAGGAAACAAACGAGCACGTCAACCGCCTACCAGCAGTGTTCGGGCTTCCACAGATCCAGTTTGTTTCATGCACTGTGTGAAGGAGCTACTAAAGCTAATGAATGAGGATTAGCGTTGCCTTTCGCCACTTATATAATTAAAACATCTCCAGCCACGAAGTGAACTCACAGTCCAAGAAATCCTGGCACTGGTGGGAGAAAGAACCACGGGTTTCTGCAGGTAGATGGAAACCTCCCCCAGCTCTCTCTGAACTTGCCTGTGGTCCACGCCCTGCTCTGTTGGACTCCCATCTGACACCACAAAGAAATGAGATAAAGCCAGAAAAAAAAATCAAAGCGAAGCACAGCTGAGCAGCAGCCATTCAGCAAAAAATTAAGAAAAAAAAAAAGAGACGAACTTGAAATTCAACATTGCTCAGGGCAGAAAAGCCCCACGCTGAGAAAGCAATTAGTTATGACACTGTACATGAAAAACAACTTCTTAAAAGAGGACGGCACATTATCTCTGCTCTACATCCACTATCTTTGTTTTTCTTTAAATATGCAAAAATGGAAATGCACACTGCGGGAAATGGACAAGTGTAAAAAACAAAGGATTTACTAAGAAAGTGCAAAAGCTCCTGTTTTACAGGAAATGCAGGTTATTTGAGATCAATGCAACATCTTTCCCACACATTTCAACTGTAAAATAAATAAATCTGTTACAAAAAAACCCAAAAAAACATGGAGCAATGTTCTACAATAAATGTGCAGATTAAATTTCAGCTTTCAATCTGGGATTGATAGAAATCTGTTAGGTCCTGGTGACACCCACAGAGTTACTGTCAGATTCAGTTCTGGACTTTGGATAGACCAATCCGAAACTAAAATGTTCCTTTCAGTAAGTTTTTCTTTTGTGTGTAGTTTTATTTATTTATTTTTTTTTACATTGGAGGGCAGTGGTGCCTCCAATGTAAACCCAAACCCAATAGCTAGATGAATAAATGTTGAATAAATGTTTCTTTTTTCTTTGTGCCACCCTATTTTTTTTATTTTTAATTTCTTTTTACTGGCCTGCTCTTGCCACCCTTAGGGAAACCTTCTGTTTGAAGGAAGTAGTGGTGATGCAGAAAAATAAAACTGCCTTTCATGTGGTTTTCTATCACCACCTGGAAGTTTTGATTTTAAAATGATGAATATTTAGGAATGTTATTGGATTCAATACCCAATAATGAAGAAACCGTCAGCTCACAGATCACACATCCACCCCCATGTTTCCCTGAGGGAACACTGGTCATTTGGTGATGTTTTTTTTTTGTTTATGCCGGTCATTTAAATCAGGTTTCATCAGAGCACAACACATTCACCTACCCAGTTTTGGAACCTGTTGTCTGACCTCCATGTTTATGTGGGACAAAAGACTTTCTGCCTAGCAACCCGGCTCCTTACTCCAGATCCTTGGTGAAAACAGGAGTTTGTTGTCAAAAGTAGCACACAGCTGCTACTTCCACAAATCTCAGCTCTTTTGCTGTTGTTGTCGGCCTCTCGGCAGCCTCCCTCTCCAGTTTCATTCAGATATTATCATTTTCAGACAAACAACCAGTTAATATCAATCAATAACACCTGAATTATTCGTACTGCTGATTAGTTTAATTCAACAAAGGAGTTTGTTCCTGATATGGAATGAAACAGGCACAAAGGGTATTATTTTAAAATTAACAAGGATAATAATTTCTCTGTGTTTTTGCATATTTTAACCAAATGATAATGTCAAACGTTATTTATCCTTTTCAATCCGTAGAAAGCTTTAAATTGCATTATAGTACTCTAACCCTTCCTATAGTTGCTGGCCTGCATTTTGTATTTTTCCACTAATATTTTGATTATTTTCTATGATGAGACCAAACTGTTTAACACTGAAAGGCCTAATTTTATCATCAACCTAATTTTATTTTCTTCAAAGAACTCTTTCAAATTGTAAGATGATGTCACAAGTGGATGATGGCAAAATACAAATATCAGATTAAGCATAAATGTTATTGATAACTTAGGTTTACAATGATTATATGGGATATTTTTGTGCCATTCTTCTGATAGATACATTTGCACAGCAAGTTCCTTTTTGATCTTTGCTCTTCCTTTGAGCCGAAAGACGTTTTCCAGCAAATGAAAAGAAGATCCTATCGCAGCTGGACTTTACTTGTCCTGCATTAGATCATCTATATTTTAGAGAAAGTGTGCACTGAAGAGAACTAAATGCTGCAATTACATCAACAAGTGCTCCAGCATAGAGTTAGTTTGGGAGTACATACTTATGCTCCTAGAGTGATGCAGTGTTTTATTATACTGGAGTTGTGCAGAACACAACTCCACAAATTGGGAAAAAAAAAACAATTGAAGATAATTTATAACACTGGCATTTTACATCCCAATAACTCTGCATTTAATCAGGTGTGTGCAGATCGGTTAGGGCCTCTGAACAGAACTCACCCTGAGTCCGGACCGGCTCAGAGATCGGACTGGGGTCACTGAGGCCGTAGGAGTTGACGGCTCGGACTATAAACAGGTAAACCGTGTTTGGGAAAAGTCCAACAACCGTGTGCCTCTCGTGCTTCACGTGGTCCGCGACGGTTTGCCAGGTGCTGCCCACCGACTGGCTGCGTGAGAGAAAAGAACAGGATTATTAAAACATTAGCCTTTTCGATTGCAGGTAAAAAGAAACTGTGAATGTGACTGGAATACTAATATGAATCCTTCTGATCCTAATCAGGAGGATGTTTTCCACCCAAAAAAAGAACACAGATAATCAAACAGGCTCTAATATCTTGGGTTTTTCAGCTCTGTAATTTATCGTTTCATCTTGATTGGCATGGGTTTGAGCACAATGGTTAGTTCAGTGATTGCCGCCGATGATAGCACGGACGGATGAAATTGGAAAAGTCAGTGTCAGAAGGAGAGATCTGAAGTTCACATCCTGTAAAATTCAGTCACGGTAGATGTCTCGACAGATTAAAAAAAAAGAAAAAAAGAAAACACACACTCAAGTCTCACGAGGCTGAGACAGCTCAAAGCAATAAGCCAAGGCGATGGGGTGAATTAGTTCGAGTAAAGATTCTCTTTAGAAATGTCTAACAGAATTTCTTTCTCTATTGGAGGGAATGATTGTTGTACTAGAAAATTATAAAATACATTAGAAAGAGACACTTGAAAAGCTGAGAGTGAATAAAGACTTTGAATCCGTCAGTGAATGAAACATTATTATGTCGCTGTCATTTTTCCACCACATCAAACTTTGGCAACAATCAAAGTAATACACATGCAGGAAGATATATTAACAAAATCAGTAGAGAAGCTGCATAATGACATAGAAGGCTAATATAATAACTAAAAATAGCCAGGATATAGAAAAGAATCCTGCGTCATGCAAAATAATTTTAGCAGGTGGTTAGTTAATGTCTTTGGGTTTTCTCAGGTCGTCATTTTTGCTCAGTTAGGATTGTTGCGTTTTTGAATTTGTAGTTGTGTTTAGTGAATTGTTGAAGTGGTTTACACTTCACCGAAAACATGACTTAAGCAAAATTTGACTTTGTAATTGGACAACTTGAAAGTTGGCCTCTGTCCCTTTAAGAAGCTCCCGCTCTTTCTGAAACTCCACCTTCAGTATGTCATCACAATGCTTTTCATTGCACCATTTACAAACATTCCTACGAGCTTTGGACTGAACAGTAGTTTGTATGATGAACTCAGCAGATGAGCAGTTCCACCAGGTGTTTGCTAATTCCTGCTGCCACTAGTCTAGAGGAGCTGAGTGACGGTGGGGGGTGTTCTGGGAGGCAGATGCTGCTTTGCGGAAATAGGCGAAGCTTAGGCAACTCAAAGGTTGCCATGGGAGAATCAAGGATTTCTCATGCATGAAATAATGAAAGAAATGCTCCAGGTATATTTGTTTTTGATGATGGAATAACATTATAAGGTGATATAAAACTAAAAGAAAAGAGTCAACTTTCCATAATAACCACCTTTAAGAATTAAAGGTGGTTAAATGGTATAATGCAGTCTTGATTGTGTCACTTAGGAGAAAAAAAAGTCTCATTTGTGCACCAGCTTATAGAAGTACCAGAAATGTTCATGTTCTTCACAACTTTCAAATGATCCTCATAGTTATTTAGTTCCTTTAAAACAAGCAGCACAATCTTTGCCAGGTTATATCCAGCCCTCGTCTTTATTCAGCTCAGATAAATATGCTGAAAACTCCAGTTGTTTAGCCTAAAGCTGTCTTTCCAATTTAGCCAGGAAAAAAAAGCCAAGATTGATTAATAATTAATCCACCAAAACAACCCTTTAGCCACATCCAGATCGCTAAGACAAAAGGCACAGTTGCTTTCTCTTTGCCTTTTCAATCGAAATTTGCCTGAGGGGAAGCAAAAATAATTGTCCATTTGCCTTAACCAGCAGGCAGAAGGAATCGGCGTCTAAAAAACTCAAACAACACGGTACAACCTGACTTGTTTGTTTCTTCAGTGCGCTGACTTTTTCACCATTTCTCAGCAAGAAAGTGAGCAAATATGTCTAATTCCCGCACATTCTTCAAGTAGTTCCTACTGAATGAGCAAGCGGATGAGTTAAACAGTTCATCACTGGCTTCTCAAATCTTTGAGATTCTTTTTATCTAAAAAGCAAGCGGCAGGTCTCAGCTTGCAGACAAAGTTTTATTCTCTCCATTATTGCAGCAGGTTGGCTCATGAAGGAGTCAGTTGAGGAAACGGCAGAAAAATACAGGTGCTATCAAACAGCGCGGCACTGTTTCACATTTTTCTCAACTCTGCGGAGAGGAAAATAGTGAGGTAATTACAACAAGCAGGTCACAGCTTCTTTCTCCCCTCCTTATCAACAGGGGCATTTTTTTCTCACCAAATGTTTCCCGGAGGAGCAGTTCTGCCATTTAAAGTGTCCAGCTGAAGTCTAAAATGGGCTTTTAAGTGGCAGCAGTGGTTGCTGTCCTATAAAACTCACCCACTTCTTGTTCTTTAAATTAAAGACATATCGGTGCTGCGGCTTAGAGGTTATTACTGTTGTCGCGGCCTTCTATGTTCCAAAACCAAAATTTCCAACAAACGGTAACAGGAGGTTCGATTTGAACGCTCTTCCGACTTGATTGTTTTGAAAAAGTATATACTCTTTATTTCTTGTAAAAATATGTAAAATATAGCGACTAAACAATTGCTAAAAATATCTTACAAATTAATTGAAAACAAAAGTTATCTTAATTTGACGTTTCATGTTCAAAAAAGTGGTCAAAAAAATCATTTACATTTACAGACGTCCACCAAGCACCCGGTGTGTTACTTACTCAAATTAATTAATGCGAGTCTGACAATTACCAAAGTAATCTAAACACTTCCAAATATAAAAATTTGTTACCGATTTTGGTTCTAAACTAACTTAAATACTTTCTAGCTGCCCAAAGAACAAAACTAAACTGTTAGAAACTACAATTCACAAAATTTAGCATAAATAGCCACAACAGCTGTGAACCAGGAAGGTGGAGAGTTCAAGTTGTGGCTGTGAACTCGTTTGTGAAAATCTCTTTAGCATTTTCTTTCTAAAAAGTCAGTATTAATGAATTAATCGGTCATCAAGAAAATATGCGGTGGTGTGTTTAATAGATTAGTAGAAAAACAGCTTTGAAACACATGTTTTGTGCGAGGAAGGCTGGAAAAGCAACAGATGCTTTAACTTGCGCATTAAATGATAGATTACTAGGAAGTGATTTGATTTTACTTAAGAAACTAACGAGACTAAAATATGTCAGTCGAAAACATGGCTTCAGACTTTTTGTTGGATGTAAATTAAAAAATGATGAGCCATATTTATATTTTACATAAGATAACAAATGCTGTTGCCTGTAGGCTTTAAGGGAATGTATATCATTTATGTTAGAGTAGAAAATATTCAGACTGAGATGGCCTAGATGATGGCACTATGTGAAGAGCTAAAGGGAAACCAGTAGTCATCCCTGCGGTACAACGAAACCTAAAGGCAGCTTGTTTTATCAGAAGCTCTGTGAACTTATCAGTAATGGTTCTCTTCTTGTTACAGATGTCATTGGTGGAAAAGGCAAATGAAATGAGATCAGAGTCGTGGAAAGCCGACAGCTAGTCATAAAGTCACCAGCCTCAAGCTCTGTCGCTTTTGTGTCGACAAGGTTGTCGACACAAAAGTCTCTTTTATTGAAGACCTTGAAAATCTACTAAAATGATACATTTCATCTTCACTTTGAGAATGAAAATGTATCCACCTATCTACAGTTTTCACACCAATATGCTATCGTTCCACTGCTATTACTCCCAAGCCTTTGAAGCTTACCTTTGAGGACGCATAATTACTAAGAGCGGGCATAAAGGGTTTGTTTAAGAAGTATGAGCAATAAAAAAATGGAGGAGAGTCCTTGAAACTAACCTGTGGCTGTGAATGGTGCACGAGAAAATACAGGCGACATCCCAGAAAAACAAGCATTTACAAACCAGTTTCTCTGTGCTGAAGCGTGCAGGAGTGGATGCATCCATCACTAACTGAATCGTTTTTCGACGCCAGGAGAAATGTATGTACGTGTGTGTGTGCCTGCACTCTGTATTCTCTGTCTTGCCACTGTAATGAGTGAACTCCCTGGCTTGGCATGCATACTCTCTCTGGATCGCCCCAGGACAGGACAGAGCTGCCAGTCTGACCTCCGCAGTAATTGTCTGTTCCTTCGTTCCCTCTCTGCCTTTCTGCAGCCCCCCGGTTGGTTGTTAGAGCTGCTTTGGCTTTCCCCAGGACACCGTGGCTAAACACTGGGGCAGTGAGTGTCACACTTCCTTTCCCCCAACATAACTTAACAGAACTGCTTCCCCCTTGGGCTGAGATGAGTCATTTCCCAAACTCTTAATGGCTCAAAATGAAGGAGACTTCATTATCGCGGAGCAGTAAGTCAGAAAATCGGAGCCGGAAGAAAAAGCAAAGGCTTAACTTGAAGAGACACGAAATCCTCTTTAAAAAAAAAAAAAAAAAAAAAACAGCACGAAAAAATAATTGTTTACTTTTTTGTTGTACTCTGCTTGTACTTGGCACTCTTTGCACTGCATTTTCTACACCACTGCACACGGTTTTTACAATGCAAGTAGACTCACCAGGATAATTAATGTCCTCTTGTTTATCAGCATTTCATTATAAGCATAAAGCTCTGAGCGCAACTAAACCTCACCTCAGAATCTGCATGAAAGTAACAAAAGCCTTGAACATCCATAACCCTGTTAGCAGATGTAAAGACGAGGGCCTTCGCTCAATCTAACCAGAGTCGGAAAAGTTTCCTTTCTTCTAAAAGTGCATTAAGTATGAATCAAATTCAAAGGAAAGTGTGAAGATAAATCAAATGATAGCACGTTATGTGAGATGCAAATTGTTTTCTAAGGAGTCTTAGCTATTCTGTCAAACCTAAAGCTACTCTCAAAGATCACGCAGAGGTTTCTTTGAAATGAACGACTGCAACAGCTGAATCAACCTGACAGCACTGTCAATGTCAGGTCAGCAACGCTTGTGTTTTTCCACCAATAATAAGTCTCTGCTGTTGTTATTTTTTCAATGGAAAGGTGAAAAGTATGGCGACATCTAATATAAGGATGTCCCAATGTCAGCAGACCAAAGTGCTTGAACGTATCAACTTTTCCGGCCGAGACATTTGTCAACTTTACAGACTCAAAAAGTAACAGAAAAAAGTCAGAAATAGATTCGTGATTGCTCACAATTTGAATCTGACATTTTCTTTACGGAGTGAAATCATGTTGTACCCGAGAATAAAGGAAGAGTCAAAACTCGTGACATAAGATTCAAGTCTAGCTGTTATTAAAGTTTCTTTTTATTAAACGATATAATAAGAGGGAAATACCTTATTGACTGCCAACTGGCAGCAAGGTTTTACTGATTCTTATTCAAACATTGTGGCAGGGAGGTATTTTAATTAAATACTATCACATCTAACAAAAAGATAAAAAATAGCAAGACCAAACAGAAACAAATTAAAAGCACATATAACTGCAGGATAGCTTGGAGTTCAGGAATAACCTCCAGCGTTACAAGTCTCGTTTCTGCTTTAAAACTCTTACCTAAAGGCCTCGATGACGTAGGAGGTGACAGCATCTCCGCCTTCATGAGGATTGGACTGCCACGTCAGAGTGACGGTGCTTTTGGTCACCTCGGTAACCACGGGTTTCTGCGGCGGTCCTGGAAGCTGGATGAACTCAGACACTCTGGATCCTGAAGAGGCTCCTTCCTCTGCGACACAGAAACGACACCGTGGCTTGGAACATCGGTTTGGCTGAAACCGGTGCGGATTCTCTCGCGTTAAGGCAACAGATGGGGCTCTCAGAAAGACGGCAGGTGAAGTGTGTGAAGAGTAAGAGAGTGTTTTGGTAAAAGCACCTCTGACAGTCAACATCCCGCTCCAGCTGGATTCCCCCGTGGGACTGGACGCGACGCACGTGTACATCCCAGAGTCGGTGTCCTGTCAAAGAAAAGCTGAAGTTCACCAGAGAGACCAACAAGTTTACTCTAATAACTGTCTCATTTTAGAGTTTTACTTATTTTTGACGCTTCAGGTGAAAACAATTAATCAAATTAGCCGTGATTAATCAATTACTGAAAGACTTGTCAACTGATTCAGTAATCGATTAATTGTTAACTGGAGAATACAGACTCTTAAAAAATACAATTTAATCAAAGCATTTATTAAGTTAAAACTGTGGAAATTATATATAGATTTTGCATTTAAGGTAAAAACACCTTTGTCTGTGAATATGTTTTCCCTGTAAAACATATTCACATGTTTTAAAAAATACAGTTTTTGTATTTGAACCAGTTTTAGCTTCACCTGGTTCAAATACACCAAAGGAAAGCTGTGCTCTTGCAGTTTAACCAATAAAATTTTAATTTTCTCAATATTTTTGTTCATTTCCATCTTGCAATGTATTTCTAACATTGTATGAAAAGAGACTTAAGTGGTTAAATGAAATGTCTGAAGAATGTGGCAATTTTATCCAACTAATCGACTAATCGATTAATCGCCAGAATACTTGATAGACTAATTGATGATTGAAATAGTCGTTAGTTGCAGCCCTAGTTTTCAGAATTCATTTTCATTTTCCTCCCGAGGTGGAACAACAAAAACAAATACTGTCTCTCTCTCATTCTGACTTCAAATTTGACTGAATCTTTTCTGTTTTATCTCAAGTAGAATTACCAAAATAAATGTTATATGGTAAATACCAGAATAAGCCTTGTTATATAATATATTTTGTACTTTCTTTAGATTCAGAAAAGTGGCAGAATTTCCTGAAACAACTGTTCTTTTCCCCCGACTGACACTACAGCTAATATAATTAGCAATGTTTATTTGGGAGTTCATTTGTGCTCAAGCTTTCACTTCCTGTCTGGTAGCTTGAGACGTTACTTTAGTGTTGTCCATATGTTTTTTCTTCATGCTGCCATCTACGTTGTGAAGTGCAGCCGTCCCTCTTGCAGCAAAACGCCCCCACAACACGATGCTGCCACCCTCGTATTTCACAGTTGGGATGGTGTTCTCGGGCTTGCAGGCTCCCCACTTTATCTTCCAAATGTAACAATTATTTTGGCTTAAATACTCTGATTTCACGCACGTCAGCCCACACGACACGTCTACCAAAATGAAGTCTTTGTCTCTCAGAGCATCGAAAACCGAAATCTTTATGTTGATTTCAGAGTAATGGCTTTGTGTTTTCATAGTGACACTCCCCTACCAAACTCAACAAGCATCTTTTTTTTTTTCTCCGAAGAGTTTTTGCAGTGCTAGTGGCTCGTATTTTTTGTGTCAGTAGGCTGACAGGAAGGGGGAGGGAGAGGGGAAGACATGCAGCAAGGGTTGCTGGGACCAGGAGTTGAACCCGCGACATCCACGTCGAGGACTAAGGCCTCCAAGCGTGGGGCGCGCTAAACCCCTGCGCCACCACAGCACGCCCCTCAAGAAGCATCTTTTGCTTGCATGTAGTTAACACTGGAATAATAATTTTTCAAAATGTTGTCAAAACTCGTTAAGTTTTGAACTGGAATTCACAAGAAGTACAAAGATTGTGCACCCAAATCTTGTTTAGTTTTCTTTTTAGAAATGATTGCAGCTTTATAATTAGATCACACTCAAAAAATAACGGTACAGCAAAATTAAAAGCATGAAATTCAGAAACAATGATGTGGATTTATTTTTTTTTCCTTAGACCTCTGACAGGTGCGGACAAAAAAATGCTTATAAAAATCATTATTTTAAAGAGAATGCTGCATATCAGGCTCTAATTCTGCTGTTCTGTAAAAAGTCACAATAAGATCTGGTTGAAAGCATTTTTTTTGTCAGGATTTTATAATTTTTTCATCACAAAAAAAAGTATTATTCTGAAACAATTGCTCCCGGTTTTATTTTGCAGATTACCTTTTCTAGTCCATAATTAGAAGCAGTGTATCCCGTTACAGAAATCCGTGTTTCTTTGTGAAACAAATGGACCTTCTCCTCTTAAAAACAGCAATTATGCTAATTTCTAGAATCAACATTAAAATTCTTTCGTTCCTATTTTGGAATCAGAAAACAAGCTTTTCCTTGAAACAGATGCTTATTCCATAAGTAAAAAAAAAAGTGACAATTCCTTGTTTTATAAACCTTTGTTGGCTTATTTGTTTGTTTTGAGCGGGTCACTGCGAGCTAAACCAGTGAGAATCTATCAGAGCAGCACCACTGCAGCCTGTGGAAACAAAGCAGAAATGGGCTGAAACGCATCAGAAAGCCCAGCAGAGCTGAGG
Source organism: Alfaro cultratus (assembly GCA_903066825.1). Classification (NCBI taxonomy): domain Eukaryota; kingdom Metazoa; phylum Chordata; class Actinopteri; order Cyprinodontiformes; family Poeciliidae; genus Alfaro; species Alfaro cultratus. The sequence goes on from CAEFZX010011054.1 coordinate 66,981, forward strand.
GCAACCGCGGCGCGGGGAGATAATTCTGGATAGGTATGTGACTGCCAACGCGCCACTCTCTGCATGCACAGGCCAGCGATCCGCTGCTGGGAGGAGCACTGCAGACTCCAGCAGTTTTAGGTGAAGCATCCCCGAATTCATGCACGGTGCTCTGCAAACGTAAACACACCCACAGTCGTCACCTGACAACCAAAGACGTCGACGTGTTTGCAGCTATCTGTTAGGAAATGGTGTGTGGCTGTAATGTGACAAAATGTTTGAAAAAGTAAAAAGAGGTTATGATTACTTTCACAAGCCACTAACTCGGCTTGTGAAAGTAGCAGGAAAACCAATTATATTTGGTTTTGCTCTATTCACCTTCACTCTATAACTTGAGTATGATTACTTTAAATTATTTTTTATTTCATATCATTTAAATTGCCCTTCTTTGTGCCCTATAATACGAATTCAATCAATTCAAAGAACTTTTCAGTCTGGGTTCAAACTCATGCTGCTTTTCCAATATTGACCCAGTAAAGTGGCCATTTATTTCACTACAGAAACACAAACTCTTACCACATGTTTTATGCCTAGTTTCTAGTTATAAATATCTCAGTATGTTTGAAATAAGACAAAACTAACTTTCAAGTAACTTTTCAGCAAGAAATAGGAGCCTGTTTTAAATAAGTAATTTCGCAATATGAATAAAAAACGTACTAGCTCCACTGGCAGATTGTTTCACACGTGATGAGAGAGAAAAATCTACCAGTGGAACTAAAACTTTTTAGTAAATATTAAAGACTTACTGACTCAAAACAAGCTCCTATTTCTTGCTGAAAAGTTACTCATAAGTTAGGTTTGTCTTATTTCAAAGTGTACTAAGATATTTACACTAGAAACTAGACAAAAAAAATACCTGGTAAGATATTGTGATTTTGCAGTGTTGAATGTTCTGGGTTCACATAATTACTTCAAGGTTATTATTGCACCTGCCAAGCACAGCTAGTTATTTTTGGTGGGTAATTATTCCAAGTATGTGCAGAGGAAGGCAGACAGATTTATAATTAATCATCTGTTTTGCTGACGGGAGCAAGAGGAGCTACATACGGTCTGAGGTCGTGTTCTACAGGAATATTTACAGGTGTTTTAATTTTATAACACATTTTGAATGAAAGAGCCATATTAAAAAAGAAATACAAGCAAACTGTGTAACTTCATGTTTCAGTTACTATTTTTATGACAGATGTAGTTTTATGAACATTTTAAAAGACACCAGCACTTTGATACAGGCTTTCCTGATCGCATACAGTTTTATTTATGTTTACTGTATTTTTTGTTGTTGAAATTACATTAATGTTTTTTATATATATTGTGTAGCAGACCCCGCTGCCCCCAAATGAAGGATTGTGGCTTTACTGTTGAGATTTATTGGAAGTAAATCCTGAGTTTCACCATAACAGCTGTATGTACAAACACACTAAAAGTAACGTTCACCACTAAAAATATCAACTCTGATTCAAAACCTATACCCTAGTTTTTGATTACAATAAAACAAATTCACAATTTCAATCAATCAACATTAGAAATATTCTTATTTACAAAACAAACAAACCTTGTGCCTCTATCAAGGGGGCTAATAACAAGATACATGTTTATATCGCTGTTGCAACTTGTCTTTGTTCTATAATATAAACAGCAGAAGCTCTCTTATCAAAATAAAAGCATCAAATCGAAAACCGGAAGTCAACCATATATCATACAAAATAAAACAAAATAAAGGCAATAAGCGCTAAAAAGGGAATACAAGAAATAAGGAGCTTAATTTGGTTTTATTTACATATTGTGTTTGTTCTATGGGACTTCAAATGGAAATTAGCACTTTGCTAAGTCTGGTATATTTCTGACAAAACTGTATGTTCACTAATACGTGCTGTACATTTACGAGCTGTGCAACTGTGTTTGAGGAATTTTTGATTTTTTTGGAACGTACAGAATGTGCATGTGTATTGCCCATAAAAAAACAACAACAACAATCTACAATATTCTTATCAGTGCAGTGTAGGAAATAGTAATCAAAGTGCTTTTCAACCTCACTTATTCTCCTCTCTCATCATGAAAAATCACAGATGAAATCCCACTCCCTTCCCGTTCCTCTCTCCCCGCTCCAACTTCAGAGCCCCCAACCCTAACCAGCCTGCCTGTTTACATTATGAGCTGTATGTGTCTTCACACTCGAGCGGCGCTCTTGGCGTTTCTCCGTGTACTGGCCGGGAGCCAGTCTGCTGGAACCACCGTCGGACCATATGAGATCACCCTCCGCAGCGCTGACCTCTGGCTGACAGACAGCTCAGCGTGCGGCAGCAGGTGAACTTTTTTAGATGACTCCAACTACTACTAAAATATTGATGCGCTCGTAGGGGCCATGAGCAGGGTGAATATTTTTAGGCGATCTCTCTCTCTCTCTCTCTCTCTCTCGTCATCTCCGTTCCCCCCTCTTTTTTCTCCCAACCCTCTCTCAACACCGCACTAATGCATCTCTTCTGTTCCATTGAGCACATTGGCGTGGCACATTCCCCCTGCCTCAGCGGTGCATTGGACCACAGCTTAATGCTCCAACTTCACTCCCCGCCACTGCTGAGAAACAGGGCGGTAGCCGAATAAGCCTTGAGATCTAATTAAAAGCCGGTTTCGATGATTAATCGGCTATCGATTAATGAAACCGATTCTGTTTAATTTTTTTTTTTGCGTACGCTCCCAGTGAGACAAAAACGAGGGCCGTGGTGGGGGCTTCTGACTCCTCTTCCATCATCGGAGAACACATTAGCATTTATAAACAAGCGCCTTCATTAACATCACAATTACACACCGCGTTGGCACATAATTGTGCCGGAGAGATAATGCTGCGCCTTGGTACGGCTGGTCTTTGAAATCCTGCCTCACCTTAATTTTGCCATGGAAAATGGAGTTTCTGATGGAAATGAGATAAAATTCTGTCACTGGGTGGGCTGCAGGAAGAGGGGACAGCAGGTCACAGATGAGACACTCTATTATTCTTTAGAGTTTTTCTTTTTTTGTAGCTTCTATCATCGTTTTCCTCTCTGTCGAAGATGGGACGGACTTAAAAAGAATCCTTTTCAATCCCCCCTCCCTCCTTTTGAATGAAAGCGACTACCGCACACACGCCCACACACACACACGCAGACATACACACCTTTAGATCTGCAATTTGCAGCGTGCCGTTCTCCATCAAGGTCACTCGGGGTTTATTTCCCTGCAGCCTCTCTCCATCTTTCTCCCATGAGATCTTGACTGAGGTGCCTCCAACTAAGCGGCAGTGCAGCTGTGCCATGGCCCCCCGGGACACGGTCTGGTTGGCCGGGCCCTGCCGGATGATCGGTGGGATACGACCCGAAGGCCCTGGCAGTTTAAACGGAGAGGATGAAAAAAACAAAAAAAAACTATTTGCCCCCACCAAAATTATTCTGTTTGCACTCTTTTACGTTTATCTCAGCTAAATGTTGAAAATCCTCAACTCCTTTCAGAGTCAAACACAGTTAGCAAACACAAAATGCGGTTTTCAAATGAAGAGGAGAGGTTTTCCCAAATCAAAATGGTTTCATGTGAGTAAAAAAAGAAGAAGAAAAAAAACCCCCCTGAAACTAAAATCTATTTGTGGTCCCTTTGGAGATAACAGCTGCCGTCAAACGAGACTGCGACACTCACTCTACCTGACTGTGAAGACATTTTGTCCCACTCCTTAATCTGCACTGGAGGGTTTCATAGTATTACCGGTTTGCTTAAGGTCAAGTCACATCATTTTAATTGTCTGTAAGCCCAGACTTTGACTAAGTCGCAAAAGACGTCTTTTTGTTGAGCTGTTAGAGATGAACTTGCTTGTTCTCTCTGGATTATTGTCCTGCTGCTTAACCCAGGTTATCTGTAGCTTAAGGTCACCAATTGAAGTCATTTCCTTTAGGGGTTTCTGCTGTAGATTTTGCTCTTTCCTGCATTAACACTGACCTTAACTGAGGCAAGTGAAGTCAGGTGTCCTCTAGGGTTTGCTCTAGATCCTTTTTTAAACCTCCTGATGAGACATTGATGCACTCTATGAGAAACTTTGGTTTCTCTATTGGAGGATAGAGCGACTCACTGGAGTTCTGAAGCCTCGACATGCCTTTGCTAATCTTTTCACCCTGATAGATGTCACTTTATTTCTCACCTATTCTCAAATTTCTTTAAAACAGGGCATTAAGGGAGTTTTCATATCTGATAGTCCAGAACTCTCAATTCGATTGGGAACCAAATTGTAAAGTTTGTTAAACTTTCAGTTGGTGTGGTTCTCTTTCACACAGCGTTGTGTCAAATGAAACAAAGCCTTTGACAAACCTGTTCCTATCCTCACCTGTCGTGATGCTGCACTAAGAACCACTGAAGGAAATGACACAAAAAAAAACTCCAAGAAAAACAGAGCGCAACTTCACAAAATTTAACAAGAATGAAGTGGTGTCAAATTTAACGGTTGTAGGATTTCTCTTTTGTCGTTGGTAAAGGAATATCGGCCATTTCTCCCACTAGCACTAGACTCAAGTTTGTTTTGGTTGCATTTACCCATAATGCCCTGCGCTACAGTCCACTTCCTGCTTTTGGAGTGGCTTCCCGTCCATCTACATTCACATATGCGTTGGAACGACACAACAGTTCACTTCAACAGAACCAAGAGGCGGACCAGAGTTCACTTATTTGGATTTTTGATTACGCATTTGCACCTCTCCAAACGAACCAGACTTTCTAGACAAACAAACTGGAGTTTAATTAATGCAGAATAACTGGGATGGTGTCAAAACAGTTTTTTTTCCCACACAGGCCTAAGTTGGTTTGGCAGATGTTTTTTTCCACAGTGAATTTTGCATTGGCTTGGGTTGTCATTAAAATAGCTTGATGATGAGCTTCAACATTTAGATGTGACAAAACGCAAAAAGAAAACAACATAGATCTGGGAGCAAACTGTTTAGCGCAGCACTATATTTTAGTGGCGCTGTCTCCGTTCTTCAGCTGCGTTTAAAGCAGAAAATTAAGTACAAACACATTTAGAAGACTGAGGGAATGTAATTAGAAAGTTGCCAGCTGTAAAATGCACAAGAGGGAAAAAACCACTTCAGATGCAAACAGGTAAGAGTTTAATGGGCTGCATACAGAGGACAGAAGAAAACATAAATCTGTCGTTTACAAGCTGCCTGAAAAAGAACATTAGGTCTAGAATTCATTGCTCATCCCTTAGGGGGCCTCCAACTGTGCCCTCCCTTTATGAGCCCCCATTGTTGTGCACCTACTAAGTAATTAATGTGTTTGCCTTATTAGCTGGTGGTGAAGAGCAAACCTTGTAATATGACCCTGTGGATCAAAGACGTACCTCCTTCCACCTCCAGCAGAGCCTTGGTCAGCACACTTCCTGCCACGCTGATGGCCTGGCAGACGTAGAAGCCCGAGTCCTCAGGGTGGACGTCCGCGATGATCAGCTCTCCGCTCATGGAAACGGAGTACCGACCGGACTGCGACGGCGGCTGACCGGGAAACAGCAGCATCTAAACACATCGATGCACAGGCCGAGTGAGAAAGATCATGTAGATTTGGTCCATTTAAGATGTAGGAGTTTTGAAGTTTATGAAAAAGCCAAAGGAACAGCAGAATCTGACAAAAATCTCCCTGTTTTTCCTCAATGTATTTAATTGGGATTTAATTATAATAGATCCACCAAAAATACAAAGAGAGCCAAGGCTCAGTCAGATTTGGTGGAAACAATACAAATGTTCCCAGTTCTGCTTACAAATATCATCCCCAAAGCATAATGCTACCAACACCATGCTTCATTGTGGAAATAGTGAGTTTAAGGTGATATGCAACATAGTTTTCTGCCTCCTCTAATGTTTTGAATGTTAAATTTTGCAAAACTTAGAGCAGAACTTTCAAACATTTCCATCTCCAACATGCCCAGTAGCAAACTGCAAATACGACCTCTGATGGCTCTCCTCCTGCTCTCTCTTCCATAAGGGTCAGACTACTGGACTGAAAAACCACCGGTTGCCCCGTCAGTAGATTCTTCCACCTGATCTGCAGCTCCAGACTGATTTAAATCGTGTTCTTTAGTCTCCATTATTCTGTTTGTTCACAAATGTTTTCCAACAAACCTGAACAGAACGGCTGGATTCATGGTAAAAACTAAAGTACACACAAATGAACTATTTAGTAATTAGGAGCTTTAATAAGGTGAGTTGTGAAGGCAACTAAAACTTGATTTTATTGTAGGATCTTACTGTAAAGTGAGCAGAATACAAATGAACGCCACGCTTTCCACATTTCTGAGATTCCCCATTTAAAAACACACACAAAAAAAATGCTTTTTTTCATTTCTTTTTTCTTTCTCAATAGATTGAGCCCAGCATAATAACTGCAGCTTTTGCATCAGTAAAACCTGAACTACATTTTTCTACAGTGAAAATTTTGATGAGCAAAACTTTCCATCATTGAAAAAAAAAGGAATTTAAAGTTTTATTTCTCTAAAATCTAACAAATCAATGCACCTTTAGCTCTTTTTGATGCTGGTAAGTTGTAATGATGGGCTTCGTCAGGGAAAAGTGTGGAGTGTTGTGTGCCTGGTCCAAAAAATAATAATTCACGCAAGAATCAATGTAATTTTCTTTTCCTTTAGCCTTCAAAAAGCCTGACTAGTTTAAAGATTAAGTGGAAGATACGACTTGAATCTCCCAATTAACTCTTCCTTTCTGTTTTGTTCACAGTTACACGCATTCCCACATAAAACACCGATAAATAAATCAAATTAAATCGGAGCGAATAACCGGCATGCAAGGTGTTTGTTGACGATGTCCCAGATGTCTTGTAGTTCTGTCATCCTGTTTTTCCGGATGTAAAACCAGGGGGGAAGGAATCCATTCAGCCGACCACTTTATTCCTCTAAGAGGCTTAGATCTCGATAGATGGGCCGAAGTTATAAGGTTACAGATAATCCTCCAAATAGAGTGAAAAAAACAAACAGCCAGCACAACCGTAAGCGGAAGCTGGCATGTGTATTCGCTAATACTGCGTGGGGACAAAAAAATAAATAAAAATTGTCTGTGCTTGGAGTCGGTGCAGGTAGCTGCTAATTGAGCAGAGCTGAATTTATAGTCGGGATAATGTGGAAGCAGAGCAGAGTTTGCCTTGAAGGAGCACTTTCAGCACCTGCTAAGCCCTCCTTCATTCCCCTGCTTTATTCCCCCAACTGCATCCGGATCATATTCCTGCCCACAGGGGAGGAGAAGGAGAGCTGAAACTATGATGCTGAAAAAATGAAGTTTCTCTTAATCCTCAGCTTTCCTGCAGGAGCCTCAGGTTTAGTGCCAACACCGGCATGGAAATGATAATAATCCCCTTTGCCTCGACTACAATCCCCATTCTAGGCCCAGAGCATGATGCTACCTCCACCAGGCTTGAGTTTGGGTATGTTGTTATTTCTAATCAGAAGAAATAAAGGCTTTCTAACTTCCATTTGTGTGCAATTGATCTATGTGCTTCACTTAGTGATGAAGTTCCTGAAATAAATGGGTTATTCTAGTTTCTCCCTAAAATATTTTAGTTTGTTTCCATTAAGTTGTACAGATTATGCCACAGTATGTGACAAAAAAAAAAGGTTTGCAATGATAAATCTTCGTCTTGAATTGGAAAAACCTTTTATATCCACTGTGTAAGCTGTATTTTCCAGTTGGTTATCACTGCCAGTAAGCTGTATGTGTAAAAATGTGTGCAACATTTGTCTTGAAAATGTGTTTTGAAGAGTGTGGGCAACTCAGAAAAAAAGGTGTCAAGATGAAATAAAAAAAAAACAAAAAACCTGCACATGTTGGGGTGAGTCATTCTCGCCTTTGAAAGGGAGGTGTGAAACTCTGTTTATTGATATGACAAACAATAAAGAGCTTGTAAAACTGTTCAGACAGCTAACACCAACACCAACTTGAAACTTTACACTCGAACATCTTACTCTCTGTTCCAGCCTCTTACCTGGCTGCCCTCTTTCTGCCAGAAGATGGCAGGTGGAGGGTTTCCTGTGGTGCCACATTGGAAGGTTATGCTCCTCCCTTGGGCGGCAATCTGGTCTCTGGGCTTTGCGGTAATCTGAGGAGGCACTGGAGGGAAAGGAATACAGGAAGGCTTATTAAGAGCCTTAGTTCGGAGAGAAAAAAACCCCTAGCCTCTTCTAATTGCATCCTGGTGGATCAGCATTCACAAAATGTACATTTGTATTTATCAATTGGCCTGTCAGGGTAACAGATTATGATGGAAGATAATTTGACCCAGAAATTACTGCGATAAGCGATAATATTGTCATGTAGAGACCATGTTCAACTAATATAATAAAAATAAATAATAGTAATAGCATTAATGCAACAACACCCACTCAAACATTAATAAAAAACCTTTTAATTTCTAAAAGAACACTTCACAAAATGGCGGCTTTTCAACCGGGTTAAAGGGGAGTATCTCTTAGACGGCTGTTGTCCAAATGGGAATTATTGCGCTCATTTTGACTTATTGTGTAATTCATTGATTTAATGATTACTGTGACAGGTTTATGTATTGATAAAGTGATATGGTGACACACTGTTTTCAATAAACCACAGTTTTTTTGCCTTGAAAAGACAGACTGCTGCCTCCAGAAGGGAAGGAGTCCAATTATCTTGATGTCTTCTTCAAGACTGATGGCAGGATGGATTGCAAGATGGATTAATGGATCGGGGGGCTTCGTCTGCCTGTAGTGGTAAACAGAAAACCGAGCCAAAAAGGCAGAGCACTCGAGTTAGCACTCTATCTGGAGATAGAGATCACAAGTGAAAAGACTTGATCCGAAATGCTATTGGCTGAAATTGGCTTTTTTCATAGGCTCGGCCTGGGAGATTGGAAAGGATTCCTGTCACAGTGGAAAAGCTTAGCTTTTAAATCTCATCTCACCTGGTCTAAAACAAAGAAGCATGTCCGATCTTCAATCAACCACGAGTCGCCAGTAGCGGTTTCTGATATGGGCGAAGTGGGCAGATGCCCAGGGCGGCTTCTCCTTTAGGGCGGCCATAATAGTAAACCGTTGTGCAGTTAAATCTGTAGCCTATTTCTTGCTTGAAAAGTCATGATTTCACAAAGTGTAGGACTTTTTGTAACAGCTGTGCAAATTAATTTGTGTTCTTTAAGTGCAATGGTGTAAAACATGTTTCTAAAAATCAATGTAGATGTTAATTGACAGTTGTGCAGTCAAATATGTGTCTTGATCAAAATGCAACATAATTATATCAATGTTTGACTTATGGTGCGATTTACTTTAATTACATTTATTTTCTACAGTACTGTATACTTTTAAGTGGACTGTATATGGTTTGTACCTTGCTATGTGTGTTTATTGTACTTTACTATTCTTGTTTTTCCCAATTTATTTCAAATAAAATATACATTTTTTTTTTATTTATTGGCCCAGGGCCCCAAATAAGCTAGTACTGCCCCTGTACGTTGCCCCTCTGTTCGCTGAGCTTCACTGGCTGCCACTAATTCAAGTCACTGATGTTGGCCTAAAAAGTTCCCCTCACTCTCATTATATCATAAATGTTTATTTGATGGGATTTTAATTTTATTTCAAAGCATTGGGTCTGAAAGCCGATTTACATAAACGTAAAGGATTAAATATGGCTGCAAACATATTAAGTCTCTCTCCATCACAGCTGTTTACTCTGATGGTAATCGATAATACCCTCATTAGCTCTTAACAAGCTGAATGGAAGGATCTCTTTACCCTTCTGAGCCGGTTTTGATCCATCTCCGCTCTCTCATCTGTCTCTGATCATTAATGAGAGAAATCACCTCAAGCTGAACTGAAGAAAAACAAATGGGAGGAAAAAATAAAACCCTGACACGCAGCAGATCGACACAAACCGCCACCGTCCTCGTGACATTTTCTTTCTGGCTTATTTTTGGAAAAGGTCTCAAAGAGATCTCATTTTCCATCTGATGTCAGATCGCTGTATTATCCACGACGTCATCGCGTCCTCCGAGGACTCACACTGACCGCTGCCCACTTCATCCAGCTGGATTGATTGGCTCATAATGCCCACAGAACATGGAGTTTCTCCAGCCTGGATCCATCTGCTCTACGGTGTCTCTGCATCATGCATGTGAGCACAAACGCAGAGTTGCCCATCTGCAATACCGAGGGGGGGGGAAAAAACGCATCGAGTAACTTTAGTTTCTGCTGGAATTACATAAGCAACACTGGTCCAATAACATCATCCTGACTAAAGGAATAAAATAGGTACTGACTTAAAGCTGCAGAATGTAGCTTTTATGAAAAAAATATGATTTTTACATACTTGCTATCAGGAAGAAACTGCATTGTAGCAGAGCAAAAGGGGAGGGTGTGAGCAGCACCTTTACTAGCATGATTGACATCACTGAGACCTTTCTCCTGGCTCTGATTGGTTGTTTCTGACCAAACATGTACTTCTGCAGATAACAGTAGAATCGCAAAAAGAAGGTAGAGTAGCTTGATTTTTGTCTCATGTTATACTAATGTAGAGTGGCAGTTTTAACATACGTAAAAAAAAATATATATATATATATATATATATATAAGTTATCTACTGTTGCTTTAAGACAAATCACCGTAATGTAAAGGTTGATTCACGACCCAAAACATGATGTAAATACACAAAATATTGAAAACCAATGACACTGGGTCGTTTGCATCATATGAACCATCTTACACTTTATTCTAATTGTAAATAAAGGGATAATATTTAGTTTATTTACCTTAGAAGCTTCAATGTCAGTCCAAAAATGTGACATTTGTCATCAACAGTAGATTTCTCCTATTTCACTAACATGCAGAGTTCTGTAAATTTACACTTATCAAGAATGTTCACAAACTTAACAATGGGCCACGCCCTAAAACTTTGTCAATTAAATTGACACAGATGGCAGAAACTTTCCCTCAATGATTAATCAAGAAGGACAAAAACTGCTTAGAGAAGTTAGCCAGTGACTGGAGTCGACCAGTTTGGACCAAACCGCATTACTTAAGCACTATCGGGTCACGGGGGCTTAAGTAATATGACTCAAAGTCAGCTGTTTTCAGTGTCAGTAAGATATTTACCACAATATTTTTAAAAAGCAGAGATGTATGTGTGAGCTGATTAAAAGGTAAACTGTATTTTCCCTAACCTTCACTAGACTCTCAGCAGATGAGAGTGAAGGCTGAACGCATTTCAGTAACGTTGCTCTGTTTTGTTTCTTTTAGATTTCCACCTCATTCACTCATGAATCATGCAGCATTTTTAAAAAAAAATCTCAGTAAAGGTAAATATCAGCATTCTGTAGGGAATATACGAGCAGAAGCTGATGTTTTAGTAACGCTAGATGAGCCAACTGTGCTAATCGCTAACAAAATCAAGAGAAAGGCTGTGAACTCTAGCAAACATTTTCTCTTCGTATAATAAGAGTAAAACCTGATTTACAGCAGCTGCGAAACCTGCGCCTCCAATAGGTCATCTATGAATATTTGTGGCAGGAAGGTTAGAAAAAATATTTTGAATTATGTTCTGATAGCTCTTCTTATCATAAAGGTCTTGAAGACAAATCAGACTACAGATGATAGCGAGTTTTCCTATTTTTTTAGAGCCATTGAAACACTTTCAGCCCTAAAATTTTGAATTCTGATTAAAATCCCAGAGTACGCAGCAAATATCAACACCATATGCACATCTAATCACAGGACCAACACAGATACACACAGACGAGTGAATGATGATTCCTGCTGGGACGCAGCAGATCACCCAGAGCTTCTGGGTGATCTCTAATGGCTTTTCTAGTTTATTTATAACAGAATAAATGCATGTTATAAACTTTAAATCCTACAGGTTCAGCTAAAGGAACAGTACTTCTTACTCCTTTTGCTTCACTCAGCAATGTTGAACATTTTTGGACCATTTAAGATTCTCAATTTAGTCCTCTGCATGTTTTAATTAGTATTTTCTTCACTCAAATTGTGTTTTTCTCTTTATCGTCGCAGGGCATTCTAGCTATTGTGCTGTTTAGTTTTGTGACAGACTAGGGGGATTAAATCACTTCCTTTTCTGCTGTCGATCTGAGGGGTTCACCGAGAAGTCACCTGGTTTTTTTCCTGACTGCAGTCGAGGCAAAGGATTCAAAACAACAAACTATTGGAAGAGCAGAAAAATGAATCCTATGTAATGATGACGAGGAGCACGAAAATCTATCTATGCAGAGTTCATTTTTGTTTGCTTTGTTTACGTTTTGTCATGTTACAATCAAAAACATCCATGAACTAGACAATATAAATAACTGCAAATTGGCAAAGTGGGATGAAAGGAAGTCATCTATCCGTCCTCCATTTTCTAGACCCAGTTAATTCATGCAGGGTTGTGGGCGCCTATCTCCAGCTGTCAGCAGGAGCCTGAATAAGAAAAAGACTTTCCAAAATGTTTACGTTCTCCAACAGAAAATCCAAAGCAACAATCTGCTTTCAGAAATAATATTATTAGTCAATATAGTCTACCTGAGTGAAGTTTATTATTAGCATTCTAAACACAGCTGTTCAGTGAAGCCCTCAGACATCTGCTGGAGAGAATCAGTAAAAAAAAAAAAAAAGAAAGAAGAAGAAGCGTAATGAAAAGGAACAAATCACATGTTAGGAATAAAAATGTGCCGGAGTTTAAAGCAAGATTAAGTTGTAAAGGAGCTTTAAACGTCTTACAGATTCAGTTCATGATCAGGTTGGGAAAAGAGGGAATAATTCAGAGAAGCAGCCAAGAGACGCATGGTGACTCTGGATGAGCTGCAGAGATCCACAGATAGTGTTGGAGAATCTGTCACCATGGCAACTGTCAAATTCACAAATTTGTCCTAGAAGAAAGCCTTTGCTGACCAAAAGCCTTAAAGCTGCAGTAACTTTCATAAAGAACATGTTTCATATTTGTTGAAACGGTCACTTTATCACGACAATAAGAGAATAATGATATGGGAAAAAAGATCGTTATGAATTTTGTTGCCTTGTTGTTTTTGTGCAGTTGAAGGTCTAAATAAAATCTAATCTAAATAAACATAAAAAAAAAAATAATGAGGTCCTCTGCTTTCTCTCAGTGGTCCTGCTGCCATCTGTAGAAATAAACCAGAAGGAGGGATTTAGGGCCGTCCATCATCTTGTGTAGGTGCTGCTAAACTGCTAATGGCGGAGAAACAAATTGCCATTATAGAAAAACTGTTTGTCCGCCGTCATCGGTAGCTATGCTAACTAGCCTGAGCATTCACAACAGTGGCGGCTGGGGGCAGCAGCACATACACAATGTTGATTGAGTGCGCTAAGATCCTCCTCCAGGCTGTGATTGGTTGTTTCTGATTGAGCAGTGTATTTCTGCAGGGAGGAGGCAAAGGAGCTTGATTTTATTCACAAATTATCTGTGTAAAAAAAATCAAGGTCGTCTCATGTTAAGTTATCACAACATGGTGACTGTTTCATATATATAAAAATAGATTTTCATATTTGTTAAATGTATCATACTGCAGCAGTGAGGGGGAAAAAACCTGCTAGAGGCCACAGAAGACATGAGGCGTTTAAGGTCGTGGCCGTAACGCAAAAAATTTGACAACATTCCAGAACACAATTACTTCTGCCCCGCACTTTGAAAGTTTTTCTTTTTTTGAGAATTGATTTATAAGCTTCTTTATTCTTTCTGTCACCCAAAAGCCTTAATTTGCTTTTAAGGGGAAGCTCATGTTGCTTATATTTTAAATCCCACATGCTTCTCGATCATAGTTTAAAGCAAAACCACATCAAAGTAAAGCTATGTCATTATTTAACTCTCAGACATGGGTTGAGTTCTGATTAAAACACTTTTCAGCTCCACTTTCCACTGCTTGTAGCTGCAACCCAAGGCAGGATTTGCATGGTGTCACATTATCCTGACACACTGCCTTGGACATGGCAGATGTGTGTAGAAAGAGTCCTTAATCTGGTGTTACACAGTCTGAGGCTTCCTTATGCCTTACTGCAGCAACAGACACGCTGTCAATGTGTCAGCACCTAATGGAGGGACTTATTTACACCATTAGGCACTGATTGTTGCTTTTAAAAACCATTAGGAATAACAGATAGAAAATAACTTAAATTACCGAGAGACACGAATGTCCATTTGTTTGTTTTTTTTCTTTCCTAGATAAGAATTAGATCTTGTGGAATGAGCGGCGTGAAATGATGATAGGGCTTGTAAAGTGATGGGTGGAGGGGAAAAAAATATAAAACTAATGAAATGGATGAAACACTGAGCCATAAAATAAAACACATGGAAATGTGTTTACAAAAAAAAGAGAAAAAGAGCAAGAAAGAAGGTTGAATAGAAAACTGTTGGGTTTGGATTTCATTCGCCGTGATAAAGGCATTAGTGAGTGAAGTCATCGCAGACTGTTCAAACCAAGACGCATGATGAGTGTGTGGGGAGAGAAAGGGCACAGAGTTAGGCGGAGACAGAGGGGAGATAAGGAGACAGGAGGAGAGAGAGAGAGAGAAAGGGGGAGTCATGTCTTATTAATACTGTGACTGCTCTCTGGCAGTGAGTGAAAGTACACATCCATCAAACATCTGTCAAACAGCGTAATCCATACGGTTTAGCATAAGCTGCTGGCACCACCGTCGGACCCACACAGATGCTCACGTCTGAAAACACAGCAATCATCGGACAAAAAAAAAAAACGGCAGCGGGATTTATATTAATGCAGCCGTCAAGTGACCTCACAGGCACCGAAGGCTGGATTGGGAGCTCTTCTAGTGCTCGTCTGCGTGCGGCTCTTATTCGTCATGCGTGTTCTCACCGTGGACCTGCAGCATGGCCGAGGCTTCCGTCTTGCCCACGCTGTTCTCAGATGTGCAGGTGTACGTCCCTTCATCCTGCTCCTTCACGCGGAACAAACGCAGGTTGTTGCCGTTGCGGATTTCAAACCTGGGAACGAAGCGAAAGCGAGATACAGAAAAGGCTAACAGGGGACACACACACACAAAATAAATAAATAAAATACTAACTGCACAAAGTGAAAAAAGCAATCTGCTGGTAGGACAAGATAAGATTCACCCCGTCCCTGTCACTCAATCTGAAGCCATGATTTTCTTTTTTTTTTATTGGAGGAATTTTCTGGAAACAAATAAAATGTCCTGGAAAAGGTAATAAATCAAGAAAAAAGCCAGACTGAATCAGGCTTTATGATTAAAATAACTGCAATTGTGTTCAAATATACATTTAAATATTTCCCAATCATTGTCAATACAGAGCATGCAGTGAGTAAACTAGGTCCATTTAGCGTATTTAAAGAAATGAGTTCAACTAGAATGAAATTAGAGCGAAGATAATATGATGTAATACCCATACAAAACTAAAGATGCCATAGGTTTTACTTTTCCTTAAGTGATGCACATTGGAATATTTTAGATGTTTTTTTATACCAAAATCATCGAAATGCAAGAAAACTCAGATATAACTGGCAGGAATATATAGAAGCAACGCTCAAAACACTAGCAATACAAAAGAGTGCAGAGTTTGTGCTGATGAAATTTACCCAACATAAACTGAGTAAAGGTACAACTCTTTCCATAATGACATCAAGAGCTTTTTTCTGGTATTTTGTGTAATCAAACATAATTTAAGAATAAAAATACTAAACCATGATAGCCTCATCCTGTCTATGTATTGTAACAGAAAGAAATGACGAAACTGTTCAAAGCTGGGTTGTTTCCACCAATAAATGCTCTTTGAACTTTTCCATAAGCTAAACTAAGAAAAAAAAATTAAAGATCAAACCTCCTGCAAATGTGTGCTAGAAACTCAAAACTCATCTATTTCTAACATGTGTCTCTTCAGCGGTTCGTGCAGATCTCTTCTAGTCTCACCTCCCACGAGGAAGCTCCCCTTCCTCTCGCCGCCATCGCACGGTGGGAGCAGGATCGCCATGGACCTCACACAGGAAGTCCACAGTCTCTTCCTCCATGACCACCTGGTTTACCGGGCGCCGTACCAACACTGGACGTTCTGCAGGTGCAGAGGAGGCATTATGCATGTCCACATAATATCAATTAATGGGCAGAATAAGTTGGAATGCTGTAAAAGTGCAAAACTCCTCAGATTTCTAGGTTCAGCTTTGGAAACATGAAAACGTGTCTTCAAATGATTTAATCTTTCAGATTAACCTGTCCCTATGTAAAAATATAATTCCATCATTTTAAGTCATAACAATTCACCAAATTGTTTACAGTTAGATTATTTACAATTCACAAGATCAATAAGTGCTTAACTCAAACCTGTCTGACAACATAAAGCACACTACAGTACCACATTGTGCTCCAACAAGTCATAGACATCAGTCTGGAAGGAATTCACAGTCATTTCTTAGTCTTCGGGTCTCAGGTAAACATTTAGCATCATTGTCCATAACTGTGATGAACCTTTCCCCAAAAAGGAAAGGTGAAACCAGCACCACCCTTGCTAGCTACCATCATTAGCTAGCTAGTTACCTATGCAAGCTATCTATCTAGGTAAGTTAGCAGGCTAGCTAGCTATGTAAGCTATCTATGTAGGTAAGTTAGCAGGCTAGCTAGCTATGTAAGCTATCTATCTAGGTAAGTTAGCAGGCTAGCTAGCTATGTAAGCTATCTATCTAGGTAAGTTAGCAGGCTAGCTAGCTATGTAAGCTATCTATCTAGGTAAGTTAGCAGGCTAGCTAGCTATGTAAGCTATCTATCTAGGTAATATAGCAGGCTAGCTAGCTAGGTAAGCTATCTATCTAGGTAAGTTAGCAGGCTAACTAGCTATGTAAGCTATCTAAGTAAGTTAGCAAGGTAACTAGCTATGTAAGCTATCTATCTAGGTAAGTTAGCAGGGTAGCTAGCTATGTCAGCTATCTATCTAGGTAAGTTAGCAGGGTAGCTAGCTATGTCAGCTATCTATCTAGGTAAGTTAGCAGGGTAGCTAGCTATGTAAGCTATCTAGCTAGGTAAGTTAGCAGGGTAGCTAGCTATGTGAAAATATGGCTAAGTCATCTCTTAGGCTCTGAGTCTCAAGTCAATAGTGAGAGTCATTGTCCACAACTGTGATGAACCTTTCCCCAAAAAGGAAAGGTGAAGCTAGCAAGCTAGCTAGACAGACAGACAGATGGATAGAAAGCTAGTCAGATTTTGGAGTAGCCTAATAAAAATCATCACTGAAATGTTGTGACTTTTCCAATGAAGCTACTTTAAAATATTTCTCCAAAGAAGAGTAAGTCACAATTTCTCCACAGTGACTTTAAAGATTTATTCCCATTTCCTGACAACCCTTAATAAAAGTTATAATAATAGCAAACAGTGGTTTTGTTTTAGGGGAAATTAAATTTTCACGTAGGGACAGAGTTTTGCCCTTTATAGATCACGATTTATTTATTCTGGTCATTTTTGTTTGATGTTAACATTTGTTTAATGATTTGAGACATTGTGTTTTAAACTGAAGAAATCGGTTAGAGAGCAAACCGGAGTTTTAACGGTAGACGTGGAGGTTTTACCGTAAACGACCAGCTCGGCAGGATCGCTGTCCCTCTCTCCCACCATGTTGGTTCCCACACACACATACATGCCGGCATCGCTCTTCTTGGTGGGGGAGATCATCAGCTTGCCCCCTCGCATCTAAAGGGGAACATCGGCATAGAATGACAGCTCAGCTCAGAGTCTCCTGACGTCTCACGTATCCTGGATCGTTTCAGCCTTTGATGGCAAAAATCCATATTAGGAAAGCTTTCCAGGAATAAATTATGAATATTTTATATCAAAACAACACGTGAATCGTTGTGGTTTTCCTACAAGCGACCCAGTGAACTATGTGTGTGTTATAATAAAGTTTCTCCTGCCCTCAGACAGCCACTGCCTATATTTTAAAAGTTGACTTTCAGCAATCTCGCAACCATCTCCGGGTTTCACACATGAGGGGAGAGGACAACAGGGACGCCAGGGATCCAGACATTTTCCAGTCCACAGGATAACAACATGTCTGCCCTGAATTATAGTCTTTTGAAACTATTGTCAGAGTAAATGAGTATCTCTCCCTTTTGTAAAAAGACATTCCTCCTTGACTTCGAATGCCACAACATGCATGAGGTTCAAGGTAAAAAAAATAAGACAAATCCTTATTTTTCTGTTTTGTTCAAAGTGACATTAGCTAATCCTTTGAGCTTACTATGAGTCAGCTAAAATACATTTCTGCTTTATATTCTGCTACAATAAATGCAGAAGAAATCATAGGTTGTAAAGAAGTAGATTTTTTTATTATCAGTCAGGAAGTGCAGAAATGTATAGGTCTGCTACACTCAGAGGCAAACTACAAACTACAACCTTTTGAATGTCACCATTAGATAGTTTATTGGGTTTTGATGAATCACTACGTCTAATTTTATACTATTTTTTGTACAAAAATAGTGCACATCCAAATTAAACCTTGTCTCAATATTAGTATTTTTTTTTTAAAATAAAACAATTTAATTTAGAGACAAAAATATTTGAAATAAGCTCCACAGTCAAGTTGAGATCAAAACTGGTTTGGATTTGCTAATAATTACAGTCCCTTACAAAAATGTTCACATCCCTTGAACGTTTCACCACGTAGTCATGATACGACCTCAAAACTCAATGTATTTTATTGGATTTTATTTGATAGAACATTACTGTAGCTGTCGAGTCGAAGTAAAAAAACACATGGTAAAAGATGAGCTCTTTTACCATGTGTTGCAATGGTTACCATTGGTTACCAATGTTACCAAGGGCAATCAGTGCCAATTATAAATGTTGGCATTTATAATTTAGCCAACACATGAGTTCAGGCACTAAGGCACTAAGTTAGCAATATGCTGAATAGCACTTTTTTCAATTCAAAACAGCCTGATTAGAAATGATTCACATATTTTATTACTCTACAAAGACTACAGGAACTGGAAATGCTGTAGCTCTTCTGTGGATGAATTTGGAAAATGAAGGCAATTCTTTGTCGGTCCTATAATAGCGTGTCGGAGGTTTTCCCTTATCCAGCTCCAGTTCGTAATGTAGGAGGTTCAGGAAGAGTCAGCAAGTTGAAATCATCAGTCCAATTTATAAAGGCCAAACTACATAGCTGGTCCATCACCATGCTTCCTTAAGGGAAACACAGGAAATGGCAATAGACAAAAGTTTCCAGTTCCTTTTCTAGAGTGCGTTCCCTTATGAAGTCATCTCCTTAACCTCACATGTTCATATACGTGTGTGCCTGTGTGAGTGAGCATGCAAACAGCTACAAGAGACACAGGAAAACACAGAATCATTTATCCCTAACAAGAGTTATAACACTAAACTCAAGTATTCATGAATATATTATCATCAAAAAGAGAGTTTAAGAGAGTTCCTGCGTTTATGCTCACCGTGATGCGGTCGTCTTTGCTGCTGACGCGGGCGTTGTTGCGTTTCCAGAAGACGGAGGGTTCGGGGTGACCCCGTGGTGGCACGCACTCCAACACCGCGGGCTCTCCGGCGGCCACCACCACGTCGCTCGGGGCCTGCCGGAAATCATCTCTCAGGACTGAAAGAGAAGACGACACGCAAACGCAAAACTCGATTAGCTTGAAAGGCTCTGCGGGTCTGATGTATTGAAACACACAGACGGGGGACCAGCAGGTCAAACACACAAGCAGCTTCATCAAAACATCAACGGTTTGTTTGTCTTGGAAGTAGCTGCCACATTTTTCTTTTTCAGGCTTGATCAAGCTTCCTGTTTGGGATTGAGAAAGTTCATTATTGCACATGCATGACTGCTCAAATCCCCCCACCCCTTTGAACATCCTTCATGTTTCCCCGCTCCCACGTCCTGGTTTTCCTCTTCCTCTGCTGTCAGGCCAGACTGAATAATGCACATCTTTCAGTCCAACTTGAAGCAAACAAATAATAATGGCGCATTTATAATTTAGCCAACAAGTGAGCGAGTAAAAAAAATCGCTCCAGGGCTGAAGAAGAGATTTAATTCGCTCTCCTGCGGCGGCTGGAGTCAGCAGTGAGCGAGAAAGCCGATCCCCCTGAATCAGAGCAACCCTGCGGATGAGGACAGGATGAGAGATTTGACACGGCGACCTCTGATATCCTCTAATCTTTTCCTGTGATTGACAGATGAAAGCCTCGGCTTGAACCGTGAACAGAGCCTTCTCGAGAGAGAGAGACAGAGGTTCCTGTACAAACTCGTATTTTTAAGGCGCTGACAGCCTTACACTTTCAAACACACACAGGCGGTCGCAGACAGCGGGTTTGCCTCGTCCTGTCGGACCGCAGCAGGGTTCTTTATTCTCTCTGTTTTTCTTTTTTTTCAAAACAAAGTGTTTTATTTCAGCCTAATCAATCAATGCAGTTTCCTTTTACACGCTCATTAATAATTTAGTCATCTCTCGCTGATACAGAGATAAAAGAGCTCGTGCTTTTCCACCAAAGCGCAATCTGTGTCAAAACACCAAATGTTGATCCCTTTACAGCCCTTTCAGTCAGCTGATCAAAGTATTCGCTGTGGCGAGCAGAGTCACACGTTCCACTTATTCAGCTCTTAAAACAGTCTGAAGACCTAAGTGATTGTAAGGGAGATTTTCCCTCAGAACAGGTGGAATCACCTGCGAAGGAGGAAAAGTAACTTCCTGCTGGCTGGCGGCTGCACAAACGAAGCGGCGAGTTCTCAGCTTTAACCTTTAGGAAGAAAAAGACCCCATTAGGCGTCCTGTCACTTTCCAATTATTCCGTGGCTTTTCAATAAAACCCTTTCAATTTTGCTTTCCACGAAACACAATGACACGAGGAGAGATATGGGAAATTAATGAATGAATAAAATTATAACGTCGCTTCCCGACACTCTAATGTGGCATTAGGAGAGAAAAGTTGGCCTTTCATGTTTTCAAGATGAGACGTTGCCGGGAAGATGGATTTTTTTTTTTTTACCAGCTGCTTCGCACACCTCTAGATAATTTCTTATTTTTGTTATTAATTTGGGAGAAATCTGAAACCCAAACACACAAGCTTTCTGTTTTAGCTGTATTTTTATGGAGCTACAACAGTGACAGCTTCTGCTGTTGTTGGGAAAAAAAGATTGGAAATAAAAACATTGTCACTGAAATAAAGAAACAAACCCATTGAACAACTTATGATGATCCTCTCCAGTTTTTTGGGGGGGGTTTTGTGACAAGTTTTCAATGCCGCTGCAGGTGCTCAAGTGGGTAAAAAACAAACACCTTGTGCAGCACAGAGCTAGTGATGTGAGATTTAATTCAAGCAAAATAACAAAAATGGGGGACAGCAGTAAAATAAGCTTTTAAATTCAGAAATTTCTACCTTGGGCCAAGTACTATAAACTGTAAAAAATATTAAATAAAATTTGAGAAGGACGCATCAATGGACCACCAGGCTCCTTCATGGATCCTCCAGTTTTCCACTCGTCCCTCCTGCAGTCCCCTGCTGCTTGCATCCCTCTTCAACCACTTGAAAGGGTCTTGTTTTTATGACCATTATCATTATTAGTTTTATAAACTGACCAGTTGTTGACTTTGTGACTATTGTAGTAGGTTTTACAAGGACACCGTTTTGTTTTCCAGTAGGCCTACTTGATTTTACTGCGTTTTATTTTTTAATGTCAAATCTCTTTTTTTTTTGTAAGCCGTCACTTTTTTAGCTCCAGATATTTTAACCTTGCTGCACAGAAGTGCAGTTTCTCTTATTCAACCCTAAAGATTGCACCTATTTAAAATTATCATTGAAACCAGGGGTGTACCAATAAATTGGTCAGCCAATAAATCTGTCCCAGTTTCCGTAATATCGATGTGAAGCTGATATTAGCCGACTTTAAAGCTCTAAAAATCAACCACTGTCCTCTTCAGCTGTTCTGTGAAAGGGGTTTGACAGTCAGGCCGGCTCACTAGGTCATGTCTACACATTTGCGGTTAACAATAGTTACCCACTGTTGCTAACTCAGTGAATTTCTTGATATATTTCAGACCAAATAAAAATCAGTACCGGCCAAAATCAGAATCGGCAGATTGGTAATCGACAAACGTCCACATGCAACTGAAACGCTAACAGTGACTCAAACAACTAAACTAATCACATCCTCTGGTTTATATCTAGGCTTTGTGATGGAGTTGCCCCACCCAGTCAGGTACAGCAGCCCTGTCTACGCTGGAAATGCCTTCCAGGCGGTTTAGGAGAAGGTTAAGGGAATATTTGACCATTCATCCCAAAGGTCTTCTATCTGGTTGAGGACTTGCACACACAAGCTTTGTGGCAGAGGTGTGGACTCAGATTTTAAGGCTTCAGACTCGACTTGCACACCGATGACTCATGACTTCACTTGGACTCGAACCCTTTGACTTGAAACGACTTGATATCTTACACAAAACAGAAAGCGCGTTTCGTAGGAAAAACGACGATTGCACAACAACGATGAAACGGTGCCAGACGCAGGATCCAGCCATTTGCCAATATTTCCGCCTCCCGTTGCCACAGCGAGCACACTTCATCTACCGTGCTGTTCGGCTTCCTTTTCTTCCGCGTCCTACGATGACAGCTCCAGAGGTGGTAGAAAGGTCCTGTCATCCGGCACTATCAAAGAGGTGTGCGTGCCGGATGCTCGGCAGCATAACCCGGCACCATGATATTCTGGCAATTTTGGTGATAATTGAAATCCAAAAGGCCTCAACGCAAGTTGATTTATTTGTTTATTTTTTTTTAGTGCAAACCTGGAGACTGTGACGCATGTGCTGCCTGTGGCTGTGTTGGCGTTACGGACAGGTTCTGTCCAGAGCTGCCAGAAATGCCTGGCCACTTTGTTGAGTGATGGACTCAGAGAAAAATGGTTTAAAATAGAGAAAATCTCCTTACATGTTGCTACGTTTGGATTAAATCAATATGGAACAAAGACAAAGATTGCAGTACTTCAGTTATGACTTAATGACAAAATTACACTAAACATAGTTGCATTTATTTGTACACTCATTTATCTTTACGCACGCAGATTTGCAAGATAGAATTAAAATATTTTTTTAATCAGATCAGCTGCTGTCTTACACAAAGTGTCAGATACTCATTTACTGATTCTGTTAGTTATTTATTCAGTTTCTGCCCATTTTCCACTAAATTCTCATTATGCCCAAATCTAGAGAAAAAAAATATAGAAATTAATTTGCTTGCACAGACTAAAAAAGAAATAAATTTGACTTGACTGGACTTTAAGCTCAGCTGGGGATTTTCATGCCTTGAGTTGAAACTTGTGTGCAAAGTCTCTTTTTCAGTTGTTTCCGCTTTCTTACACCATCAACAGTAAAAAAAATTAATTAATTAAAAATCTAAATGATAGAATAAACCCTGTGACTTCAGGTTGTTTCAAAAAACATTCATGGCATTCGCAGAAAATGACAAGATGAAAAGCCTGGGTCACATGAAGCGACAGTCACATACCAACAAACAACATTTTGTACAGTTAAATATTAAAAAAATGAACTTTGACTCTATGAAAAGCTTTCAACAGAAGAAAACTTGATCCCGTTATGAAACACATTCACAGCCGGAGCACCAGGAACGCCATTCTTTTAATGCCACAAAAAATCTGAAACGTTTTAAAAGCAGATAAAAAATGAGAACAGTCTCAATGTCACAGGCTCTGACCGATTGAATTCAACTGGGAAATTTTTCAAAACTATCTCAGAGTTTAGAGCTCTACTTTAATTATTGATTTTAGTGCAAATGGCATGTGCACACAATAACAGTGCTGAAATTATTCTATTAAAACGTCATTGCAGGAGCTGCAGACGTTTTGTGGATGCAGTCAGAAGGGGTCAGCATCGGAGAACTTCCTCAGTAATCAGCAATAAATATTCCAAAACTGGAGGAAATTTTCCTCTGGAATGAAGATCAGTCGACGCATTTACCTTATTGACTCGCCTTTTTTCAGTCCCACCCTAATTTATCTGAACTTTATTGACAGCATTAGGTGCTTATCCTCTTTACTCAGAGGAAAAATGGGATTTTTCCCTGCTTTTTTAAACTTTTTTTTATTTAAAAGCTGTGACATTTGATAAACAAAAGTGACATGCCTCATCAAAATGGAAATTTGTAACCTGTTCGACATCATTAAATTTCTCATTAGCCTGCAGTGAGGGTGAATTACTATTCATAGTCAAATAACTTGTCTAAGCGCAGGTGATTATGTGACCGTGGTCCAATCTGAGGGGTTGTCATGTGCAAACATCTGCCACAGAGAAGTAGACCGAAAACTTATCCTCACCTCACAGGCCAGTCTGGAAATCTTCCCAGAAGAAAAAAAAAGACAGGGCAAATATGGCTGCACTAAAACCAGTGGAGACATTCGTTGGATTTCTATTTATTCTTTGCAGGTTTGCTACATGTTCAGCGTGTTTTATTAGCTTTAGCTTCCATGTTGCTCTGCTCTTTTCCGCTATTTCCTGTTTCAGTTCACCAGCTTCTATCAGTTGTTCTCACTGGTAATCAGATATGAACGTTGCTCTGGTTAGCATTGTGCTATCCTCCTTATTCTGAGGGAAAATTGTTGCTTCAACAGAGCGTTATGCTAACCAGAGCAACTTGTGATTCCTATGTTGCTCTGGTTAGCATTATGCTAATGCTGCTCTTGACAAATGCTCCTAGGGCTTGTTTAATAGTGATGCTGCGCTTGTTGCCTTTTCTGATTTTACACTGCTGTTGTAATGTCAACATTTGGCTGATATCACAATGTTTGCTGGGTCAAAAGGCTGAATATTTAGATGAACCACAGCACCAGTAACACTGCAGCCTCTAGCAAGAATGCCATGTCCATCAATCTCATCAACTCTGCTGCAAAAAGTCATTCCTACAGCATGATGCTGCCTCTGCCGTGCTTTCTGTTGAGGATGATGACGTGCAATGTTAGTTTTTCACAACAAAAAGAGTTTTAGTTTTGGTCTCATCTGTCCAGAGCAACTTCTTCCACAGGTTTCCTGTTTCTTTTGTGATAAACTTGCAATTGTTTTGCACACTTCATTACATAGTGTGCAAAAGGTTACTAGGTTGTTATAGATTACTATATTAAGCTACAGTTACTGTACTAAGCTATAGTAACCTAGAGTGGTGTTTGTGGATGGAGCATGGCCGACTCTGGAGAACCTCTACAGCAGGGGAGCCCAAAGTCAGTCCTGGAGGGCCGGCATCCTGCATGTTTTAGTTCTCTCCCTGGTCTGATGGTAGTAACAATTATTTCAGCATGTCAATGTTCTTCTTAGCTCTTCTAATGAGCCATCACTTGATCCAGATGCGCTAAACCAGGGAGAGAACTAAAACATGCAGGATGCCGGCCCTCCAGGACCCACTTTGGACACCACTGGTCAGTGCCTTGGAAACTGTGTTTCCAAGGCACTGAACTCACAGAACCAGATGAACAAACTGCATTTCCACAGTCTCTGGGCTCCAGCCCTCTGAAAAGCAGAATATCCAAGTGCTGAAACACAAACTCAGGAACGGAGTGAAATCCTGACATCACGAGTCTTGAAAATGTCTTTGAAGTCTAGTTAAAGATAATGTGATCCTCTCTCCTGCTGCGGCTTTAAATCCTGCCACCCCTGTTAGAGCTTCCCAGGGATGCTTGTGTGTGATCATGACTCCGCCGTCGAATCGATCCATCTCCTCAGAAACAGTAGAGAAAATAAGCCCCCCCACCCTCCCCTGCTTCCCGAGGGGCTGCTGGCCGCAGTATCTTCACAGACATAATGCGACTGGGTTTGCAGAGTAATCTCCTCTTGCTCTGCTCCATCCATGCTGGGCTCAGACACACAGCGCAGCTACCTCAGGGCAAGCGAGGCCTAACCCTCCCCACCCACCTCTGCACAGGCAAACCTTCACACTCCCTGTGAGCTTAAACAATGGCAAAGCCAAATGAGTCCCGTCCTGATTTCTGCTATTCCAGGAGCGGCCGTTCACCGTGGCGACTTTAATACTTCAGGGATATACAGATTAGGAGATTTAATCTCCCTCAGAATATTCATCGCTTGATTTCTAAGTGATATTTATTCCTATTATTTGGTGTTTAGCGCAGCAGAAGGGCCATCTGTTGGCGTTTCAAAAAAAAAGACCATTACAGAGGAAAACCGATTAATCACCCGGAAAGGACAAGGTAATGTCATTGCACGTTCTTTGGGAGACTTTGTAACACGACTTTTAGCTTTTAAGTGGAAATGATGACTGAAACATTAGAAAGGCAAATAATTAGGAGACGTAAATAAAATCAAAGAGCTTCAACCCTAAACGCAAGCTGAATTATGAATTTGTGCAGTGGCTCGTCGCAACAAGCAATAAATCAATTAATCGCATGATGAATTAAACGAACTCAACTATTTTCATTTGCATGATTTATCTTTTTTTTTTTTCTAATAAGAACTGGATGAAGGACAGTTTTTCAGAGACTTCATAATTCATTTTCTTGGTTGTTTCTGTATTTCTGTATTTATTTTGGATATTTTAGATGTATTTCAGTTCCAGTGTTCAAGGTTAAATTGAAATTAAAGTCTATTGATATTTGAGAATGTGTTCTTGTATTATTATCGTTATGCCATTACCATCATATTACTTGGAAATGGCCTTAAAACAACCACAGTATCTTTTATTGCACTAACTTCAAGGACAATTTATCGACCAGACCAGTTTGAATATGTTTTTGGAGAAATAGAAATGTAATAATGTTTTAATCTTCTGTAAATGTGTTTTTTAAGCTTCCTGGAAGCGACTCACACAAAGCTCAAGCATGGAGTGAACAGCTGCTGGAAACTGAACAATCTCTCACTGCTTTGTTTCCTTTATTCACGGCTGGGATTTGGTTGACCACTGCGTACACTGCATGAAGTTACACTTACACCCAAACATCTGTGTAAATTGATATTCCTTCTCATTTTTCTTTCCATCCATTCTACATGCAAACCTGGTAAAGAGGAAGTTCTCATCCTTTGAATGCTGAGCTTTTACATGTCAGGAAATTGTAAACATGCTCTGGTCATTGCCAGGTTGCAACTCCAAGTGGATGGAAACAGAACAGTGTTACTTGGTTTTTATATATTTGAGATTACATTTAGGGTGTTTTCACACCTGATAGCCCTGTAGATTCATAATTGTAACATTCGTTACATTTTAAGTTGAAGCAGTTTGCTTTCACACGGCTCTGTCAAATAATCCAAACAAATTGAAAAACCTGTTCCTCCTCTGGCCTGTGGTGGAGCTGCACCAAGAATTACTGAAGTGAATAACATGAGAACCTCCAAAGAAGGCATTAGCACAACTTCCTTTTTCACAAAATAAAAACAAAAATGGAGTAGCATCAGATCTTAGAAGTGTAGGATTGCACAACCCATTTCTCCTGCTAGCATTAGAGTCTTGTGTTTATTTTGGCTGTTTACCCAAAATGCTCGACGCTGCAGTTTGCTTCCTGCTTTTGGAGCGGTCTCCGTTCCACTTGCATTCGAACAGTGCCAGAGTTCACTTCAACTGTTTTCAGGCAGACCAGAATTGGCTGTTTGGATCCACATCAAAGTTTGATTGACTCACACCTCCCAGATTAGGCCGGACGTTTTAGACCAACGAACTAGAGTTAGATTAGCGCAGACTAAACAGGACTGTTGTGAATGCACTCTTTAGTGATCTTAGATCCTGGTGTTTTTCTAAAAAACAAAGATGTTGCAAAATCAGAATCTAGCTTTTGAAAAAGATTGGACTTTCTTGTTTCACCAAAGTACTTGCACAACTCCATCCCACCACAAACACCAAACATAAAGTGAGGTGTTTGAGGGCCGCTGAGTCGGGATTATTTATCACCCACTGCATGTGGGCACATTGCAATAATTTGTGATGTGATTTTGAAGATGAAGCGATATTCAAGCCAACTGAGGAACAGATATTCTTGCAGACAACTTCACCTGTAAACGACAAGTAAATAAACATAAACTAGTTTATGTTTATTTATGTACAGTGGAGCTGCATTTGGTCCAGAATGTTTAGGTTGTGAAACAGGGACATGAACTATTTCAGTTTTGATCTCTGAGCTGAACGGCGTTTGTGAACAACACCCAACAGGGTCGGCTGCGGTGCACGTGTCGCAGATTCTGGAAACGGTTTGCTGCCATTGTTCTTTTACTTTATGAGTTGTAAACCAGTTAGACGGTCGGCCTAATCCCATTGTTATAACGCTGCACTGTCGTAGCTAATGGAGGCATCGGCCGCAGAGGAGAGGGATTGCTTTAATCCACCCATTGTCTGATTGCGCTGATGGGGAATGTGAAACCACTCTGGGGGAAAAAAACTGCCTCCGGTAGACGGCCTCGGTCATAAGTAGCTCAGTTTTTAAAACCGGGATCACGTTTTAATTAGAAGCAGACGGCAGCGGCAGCAGCAGAGCAATGTGAACAAACACTGATTGGATTCAGATGAGCTACGGCAGCAGGGATTCTTTTGTGAGAAATGAATCCCCGCATCGCTAAGGTGCAATCCCATCCGACGAGAAGGATGTAAACCTGCAGATTCTCTTTAGAGAGGAGAAAACAATGCAGGAAAAGACAGGAAATCCCCCACACAGAACTTTGCCTCCTTCATAATCCCTCATCAGGAGTAAGAGGAACATCTGGCTCTAAAGCCTTTTAAGCAACTTTTATTTTTCATTTGCCCTACTTTATTTTTTGATCCTTTGACACCATGTGACCGTCTGCTACACGGACGGGGATATTCACATTCAGGATTCTGAAACAGGCAACACCGTAGTTTTTTCTTCTTATTATTATTTTTTACGCCCCTCTCTCTCCTTCCCAGTTGGAAAAACCTGGGAAAACGATGGAAACGGATCTCTAGTCTGCTCCCACTGCCTCATTATTCCGCTTCCACAACAAGTCAGGCAACTCAGCCGGTTACTGGCGGCTTACATTGAAATTCAAGGACAAAAAAGAAAGAAAGAAAAAAAAAAAAACAGAATGGCGACTGCTCCTGGCATTTCTCGACAATGCAAAACCCCGTTACTGTGGCATGCTATGGAGAAACAAAGGCTGCGAAAAGCAGAACTGCTTTGAAGCATTAGAAAGAATCATTTAACCTTTGAATTTACTTTCATTTTGAATTTAACAAGAAAAAAAAAATCCATTCAGCAACTTGAATTAAAAGAGACATTTTCTTCCAGCTGAACTTTCTCAAGATTTAACATTTTTGGCAAATAATCCATTTTTACGGTTTTTATTCTTTTGGCCAAACAAGAACAAGTTTTAAAGTAGTCGATATAAGCACAATTTATATCCTATTCTGAACTACAACCCAAAATTTTAAAAGATACCATGCCAGCTGTGTGTTCATGGAGCTAAACGACCTTTCCTCTGTATGTCGGCTTTTTCCAAGAACTTCATGTCCAACTCTGAGAACAAAACGAATCAAATTAAGAAATGGACAATGTAAGCTCCTCAGGTTGCTCATTATAATCTGAAAATATGAAATCATTTTGATGTTTGCGAGGAGATTTATCTAATGAAGGTACGAAAGATTGTGTTCAAACATCATTCGTTTCTCCCCCGAAGCTTCTGGAACAACTTTCAGGAAAGAAGATTACAGGTGGGTGGAATAATGCGTTCGCAGAGGAAACATGAGAGAAACCTGACGGACACACAAAGCATTCACACACACAAAAAAAAACCCTGTTCATCCTTTTCATTGTTTTTTTTTTTTTATCAATGCTGTACCACAATTAGCAAAGAAAATCAATATTTAACATCACCTTTTGAAAAGCTTCTTTCAGGGATAATTTATTCAGACAAACAAGGACGAGCTGAAGGATTGACAGAGAAAAGCGGAGATTATTTTTTTGGAGACAGCTGGTGCATTTGTGCAAAAAAAAAAAAAAAAAAATCTATTTTTTTCTTATAAAACACAAATAGCTGTTTAATGGGAGTTTGTGTTTGTACAAAACCCAGGAGATTTCTGTAGTTTTTAATTTCATAAAACAGTGATAACATTAGAGATTTGTTTGCTTTCTCAATAGTTTGGGGGATCAGAACTGTAACCATGTGTGGTCCATCCTGCTTGTGATGGAAGTTAAAAGGGATTTTTAAAACAAACATGAACACAAGACGTCCCATTGTTGTTAATGGACTGAAGGACCGTCTTATCTTGTTTCTGCTCCAATTTTCATGCCTCCAACAGAAAAAACGCTGATTATTCTCTTTGCAAAGTCCGACGCCAATATTACCACGTCATAAAAAATTTAGAAAACCCCAGATGACGATGCCACGACTCTTTGAAGCACTCGCAAAACTTAATTCGCAGCATTTGGGAGAAACAGAGTCTTGCCTGTGGGTGCATATTTTTATCCAACACTTCAGACACTCGGCTGCGGCCTGGTGTGACATCATGAAAAGTTAAATAAATCCCCAAAAATGATCAGGAAGAGAATTTTGAACTTCTAGAAGCCGGGTTCATCCTGTGCTGCACTTTCCAGATCACACAGTGATATTTAACTTTCTGTTTTAAATGATCGTATCCATCATATCGCTCAAGGAAGGAAATGGTTTCTCAAGGCATGAGCCGGCCCAAGGCATGAGCCGGCCCAAGGCATGAGCCGGCCCAAGGCATGAGCCGGCCCAAGGCATGAGCCCAAGGCATGAGCCGGCCCAAGGCATGAGCCGGCCCAAGGCATGAGCCGGCCCTGGGGACCTTCAGATATATGCTTGAATTTAAACACAGAGAATATAATTAAAAATTTATTTGTGTTTTATTGAGAATGAGAATACTATTAAATTTGGCTTAATGATTTCAGCAGAGACACATTAGAACAACTTTAAATATTTTAACATTTAAGATAAAACTTAAAGGAAATGGCAAGTTTACTTCGTAAAGGTATAAAAGTTAATCTTTGCTTAATTGCTATGTTGCCATAGCTACAATTTAATGCTATGAGTTTAGTCTTTGTATTTGTTCACAAATGAATCTCAGAAAAAATAGCCAATTATCAGAGATTGCTTTAAAGCAGTCTTTCACAAACTCTGGCGCCCCCTACTGGTCCGCAGGCTACTGCATGTAAACGACAGTTTATTTGCCGTGAGCTCAAAGTGCTACGCTGCAGGTAGCTTATCAAAAATTGTGTTTAAAGATAATAATGGGTAAGTGGCTTAAAACCGGGTCACTCAAAAGAGAAGTTCAAGATACCAGAGGGGAGAAAACGACTCCAGGAATATTAAATGATCAGAGGAGGCAGTTATACCTGCTGAGTGGTTCGATGTGACGTTCATGAGCGATTTGATTCTTCTGATCGGCTTTAAGTCGTGAACGAGTCTACGTTGGCGAGAACTGTTCTTTTTTTTTTTTTTTTTACGACTTTGCTAGCTTACAATGCTCTGCTCACACATCAACAGCTATTGTTATTTTTATTTAACTAAAAATGATTTAGTACAACACAATAGATAAATACAATTTATTGAAATGGGTGGATAATTTTTATATTTAATAGTGCAAGAAGAGGATTTTAGTTTCTGCCGAAGCATCTCAAGTTTGTTTTTCTTTAATTTCTTTAATTTTCACAATTAGCCCTGAAATGCTATTAATGAAACACAACACTCGGTCTAGTAAAGAACAACTTCTTTTTTGATTTTCTTGTATTTGAGGTAATTGGAAATCGTAGAAGCTACACTTTCAGAACCTGTAAATAACTCAAGTAGACTTGATCGTGGGTTTGTGGTGGTCAGGCACAGTTATAAGACAGCGCCACCATTCCCATTAAGATGAGCAACTCACTTAATAAGAGCGTTAAGACACAATTGTTTTCATTTCAGGCTGTACATGTCAGGATGTTGTGTTGTTGTGGGGGTAATTTCGAGGTAGGTGGTCCATAAGTGTTTGTTAAATGGGTTGAGTGGCGCTCGGTCTGAAAAAGTTTGAGAAACACGTTAAAGCTTCGACAAGTCAGCTTCAAACCTAGGAGGCAACAGTGCCTCTCTGCAGCCCCTCATTTATAAACACACAGATGAAAAAATGGAAATTACTTTAAAAAAAAAAAAAGTGCCATAAATTGGGTAGAATAAAGATAAATTTAAAAGAAAGATACTGACGGGAACAGAGTTTTCTTCCAACCTGAAGCACAAAGCTTTCCAATTGGATTGTTTTTCCGTGCAGCCAAAAAGCACATAAGTGCTTCCAGGTTACCCCTCATCCTGCACACTTCACATTGTGATGATGTAATGAATAGGAAACTCTTTTGGAAACTCTAGGGGTGGTTTTAAATTTATGAGCCCTCCATGAGTTAAAAAATTCATTACCCAAAGAGCAAACATTTCCTCAGTTACAGCCACTTAGAATGATGCTGTGGGGGGAAAGTACCTTCCTCACTGCAAAACACTTTTTTTTTTGTTTTGTTTTGGCTTTTTTACCTCCAGGAGAGCAGCCATTTGATGTGAGGTGATAATATCCCATTCCCCTGTCTATATTATCTTGTTTTATGGAATTAAATAAGCTTTTTTGACTTTATACAGCTTTGTGGACTAATCTACCACTAACCAGGAACAAAGCTATGAAGGTCAATTTAGCCTTTAGGTCATTTCTTACACTAACGAATACATATGGACTCTTTGATACAACGGCTAGCTAGAAAGACTGGCTATACGGTAACTTGCAACAGCACAGCTCTGTCCAGTTTCTTGGTCTTCATAATAACATTTTGTTCTACAATGTTCTCCGACAAACTTTCACAGAACAGATATATTTCCACAGACGTCAAACTACACAGAAGAGGACTTTATTTGTTTAATTAGGGCCACATGGGGCTCTTTGGACCTTTCTCAATGACTTCTAATGACTTTGGCTAAAACCGACATCAACTGATGGCATTAAATATAAATACAACGACAACAAAAAAGGGACGTTTTCAGTTTTGTCAAGGAATACAGTCATTGAATTTCCTCAACTCATTCACAATGAAAGTACTATAATCTAATAGTACACTCCAAAAAAAATCTTACCAAGTATTTTTGGTCTAGTTTCCAGTGGAAACATCGTAGTGGACTTGAAATAAAACAAAAACTTAGAAGTAACTTATCCTTAATATTGGTGAAAAGGTATTTGTTCCAATGGCAGATTATTTCACTTATAACAAGACATTTTTCCAATGTTATAAGTGAAATAATCTGATAGTGGACCTAACACATTTTCCTCAACATCAAGGAACTGTTGACTTAAAACAAGCTCTTATATCTTGCTGAAAAGTTTATGTAATCCTGTAAGTTCGTTTTATCTTATTTCAAGTGTAGTAAGATATTTTCAGGAGAAACTAAACCAAAAATACTTGGTAAGATTTTGTGTTTTTGCAGTGTGCTGACATATCAGTAGTATTTTTGAGCCATTTTCTTATTATACTGTGTTTTTTTTTCCTCCTTTGTTTTGTTTTCTTCTTTTGGGTGAAAGAAATATGAAAAAAGACATGGCAATGGATACAGGACAATGTATCCTTAAAAATTGTGATTCTTTCAAGAATTTAAACATTTTTAGTTGAGATTTATCTTTATTTTAACATCAGTCCTTTTTTTTTATAAGGGTAATCTAAAACTTTGCAGCTCTAAATGAGTTCCTTTTAGCTGGACTGATGGCAAAAATGGCTTCTGCATAGTAACCTTGCAGACTTCTGAATTATGGGACATGTGGGAGCAACTGGTTTCACTGGACTTAACACAGCAGTGTCGGATAAAAAGAGCTGGATTTCCATACCACCGTTTTCTATTTGTAAAAAGATTTCCTCTCCAAAGTTGTGCTCTACTTTGTTCAAGTCACACAAAATCGAACTAAAACATGGCAAAAATTCACAAGTATGTTTGCAAGGCGCCACATGTGGGAAAACTGGGTTTACTTTACATCTTCTGCCGCTAAACTCTTCTTCACATCCTTTTTTCCAACTGTGACAGACCTCCAATTTATTATCTTCAACAGACAAAGCAATGACAAGTTAAACAACAATGTTTTCGTTACCCTGCGGTGCGCCGGAATATCATTTCTGCCTGCCCTTGCATTAGAAAAGGGTGCGCTCAGAAACTTAAAGGAAAACAGAGACATCTTCTCGGCGTGAAGCCTCTGCAATCTGCGATCGCAAAACAACGCCCCGCGGTTCGGCGGAATAAGTCCCGTTTCTGCAGTAATTAGACGAAAGGAGTCATGGAGCAGCGGAATGTGAGGCAGTGTAGAAAGTCTTAGTCATGCAGCCTCATGCATTATGCACCGTTTGCAGGCAAGAACGAATTACTCGTGCTGTTAAAAGCAGGTTAGCAATCTCCTGATCCCTCCTCTGAGCTGGAACAGCCGAACAGATGCGTTGGTATTAATTACTGCTCAGTGGGAGTTTGGAGCTCTTCCTCCTCCCACCTGTTGTTTCTCAGACCCTCGTCTCACACGTTCCTGCCAGACCACCAGCTTAAAACTGGTCTTTAACACCCCCTACCCCTCTTCCTCCCTCTGCCCTGCCTCAGCTAATTGGGTCAGATTTTACCCCACAGTCAGCACGACCTCACACGGAGGGAAAGAGGACAGTAGGACCACCGGCGCGCCGTCTCAGCATTATGCCCCCGGATGACTGCGGGCACAGAGATTAGAACAAAACAGGCACTTATTAATGCTGTTCGTCACTCTGCGCCTGCAGGTGAATCATCCCTTCTTCCATCTCAGTGTGCTGTAAGAAGAAGAAGTAGTAGGAGAAAAAAATAAGCTGAATTTCATCATCAACAAATTCAAAAAGGAGGCAGTATGACAGTATCCGCATTATGTTGTGCTCCCAGAGCTGAACGGGCTTGTGGCTCCTGATATACATTAAATCTCCGGAGCGCGTCTTTATTTTAGGACACAGCTGCTGATGAGGTCAGCCAGCCATAAAACACAGACCCACGCACACACACACACACACACGCCTTCACTGTGTGCCGGCAAGGAAAACCTCAGCACGGTGGAAGATAAGACTGGGCTCAAATTGCTGTTTTGTGTTTTTTTAACGAGGACAATTCGCCCTTGCTAATCTGTTTTGCTCTTTCCCCTAATCAACTCACTGACTAATCCATTCCCTCGTGCCAAGGAGCGCCGCGGTTCAGCCCGGGGCCGAGACACGCTGGCACAATTAGCGGGAGAGAGAGGGGAGACAATGGCTCGTGCCCCGGTTCTTTCACCAACATATGAGGAAGATCACCCCAGACAGCTCAGTGGCCGATGCAATGGGAGCGGCAGCGGCTGAGATACTGGAGCTTTAGCAAGGATTTCTAGAGGTCCAGAGACGTGAAGCTGTTCTGGTGATTGTCAGTGTTCAATATAAATGATTATTTTCAGTTTTAATCATCAAAATCATAAGCTAAAGTAGAGCAAGGCCTGTCTAGAGTTCCTTTGGAAGCATGACAAATGAAATATTGACCAACTTTATGTGTATTGATGATTTTAACAGCTGCTGACAAGGTGATGTGCTTGTGGTGGTTTATGTGTTCACGATGTAAAGCACTTTGAACTGCTAAGCTGCTGAAATGTGCTATAAAATAAACTGACTGATTGATTAGAACGGGCTAACTCTTGGTACCAGGAATTACTTTTTGAAAAAGTAAGACTTTCAAAACATCTATGTTTTCCATCACATTGTTCAGATTTTTTACAGTTTTCTTGTAATTTTGACCAAGTGAGATTAAAACTGTACCACAATTAGCAAAGCAGTCAAACAAGCAGCAAAACAGCTGCACATTCACATCTTCACACGTTTTGCACAAATCGACACTCACTAGAGTGTTTTTGCATCAAAATCAGAATAAGAATAAAGAAATACAAATTGTATCAAATATAACATTAATATATGCATCATCAATATGCTGTAATATTTTAGCAAGACTATGAAAAATTGCTACTTATCTGTTTTATAGTGAAATAATTATGACCGTTCTCTACATTTCAGCCGAGAAGCTTTATGTAAGCAACTCTATGCCGTAACATTGTTATTCAAGGTTATCATGAAGACAGAATACAGAACCATGACCAGACTGAACTGCTTCCTTTTATCAGTTCCTATAAACTCCATTCAGTCTGTAAAGTAGCTGCCCTTGAAAACTAAAATCTGAGAGGCAAAAACGATTTATTCCCATTTATCCATTTGCACAAAAACGACAAAAAATAAGCTGTCAAGTCCTGCTAGAACTATTTTCTATGGTAAGGTCAACAATTCTTTAGTGTGATGTCGGCAGCTACTTTTAAACAGATACTGAGACTTAAGCAGATTAAGTATCACAGCAAAGTTGCTCTGGTGTTTCACTTCAAGACTAACCTTTCCTTGACATATGCTGCATGTTTTGGTTGCATTTAGCTAGCCATGCTACATGCTCATACAAGATTCCAAATGAACATGAAGTTACCTTCAAAATTATTTTCTTTACTTGAAAGAAAAGCAAAAGCCTGTTCACAGCAACCTGCAAAGTGTGATTGTGCCTCTGTTCTCATAATATTTAATAACTGCTAAGAGTGTGAATGCTTGAGAAAATAGTAAGATTGCCGTAGATAAGAAATCTTAAAAGAAAACTTGAATATATCATAAAATCAATATCAGTAGGTCAAAGCATTGCAAAAAAGGCCGAGATGGAAAATTAGCCCCAAAATGATGACTGCAACTTTTAAATTTTCACAGGTAGCTGCATGTAACATGTTTAGCAACTTTATATTAGCACAAACACATAAACAAATGTATGAGAAGTTATGTATGTGTGTATTTGGAAGTTACAGTCGATCAACACAGTCATGCTTTCCCAAAACACTTGGATAAATATATGTCGCCGAGCTGATATGAGACAGAAACAACTACATCACAGGTTTGGGTTTCAGCTAAATCATGTTTGGATGAAACATGAAGATTTGCACTCTGCTCCTAATTCCTTATCTCTTCACATCATCAAGACATCCGGGTTTTCTCCGAGCTTTTAACGTACTTTATATCTAAAACTATATAGTCAAGAGAGAAAACTAACAAACTAATCTACAAAAATGCATTTAAAATCCCTGTAATGACTTGCAAAAAAAACCCTAACCTGTTAATTTACTTTATTTAGAGGGGAGATATTATGTAAAATTGACTTTTTTTTAGTTTTACATCATGTTTTAATGTTATTACGTCATAAAAACATGCCTGGAGTGTTGCTTTGATCCTTTCATGTGTGAAATCTTTTAATCTCTCATGGCAACCATTTAGAGGTGTCTAATCCTTTGCTCCCAGAAAGCCCCGCCTATTTCCACAAAGCTCCTCCTTAAAGCCGTAGTCTCCAGTCGAGCCTCCGCCTCACAGAGCGCCTCTAAGCGCCTCCCCCACTCAGATCCTCCAGACTTGCAGCAGCAGCTATTAGCAAAACACCTGGTGTAAAAGAGTCTGTGATGACTTGCTGAAGGTGAAGTGTCGGAAAGAGCAGGAGCTTCTTAAAGAGACAGAAGCCCAATTTTGAGGCGTCACTTTGCAAAGCCAAATGTCTTTAAGTCATGTTCGATATATCCAGCATTTTTATAACAACTGAAGGTAATATAGCGACTTGATTGTTCTATAAAATGGCTCCATGTGCCTGGAAAACCCATGATATCACACAATGCTGGATGGATGTGTGCTAATTTTAGTTATAAGTGAGCTCTCATATTGTCACAAGATCAAGAAAAATGGATCATGCAGATGCATGTAGGATCCATGCATCTGTATCAACAAAAACTATGTAGTATAATGAAAAACATCTTCATAACTCAATGCATTGTGTTGTGGTTCATTGAGAAACACACTATTTCTCAATGAATGTAGCATATAGTCAATTTATCTCCAAGGACAGCATAATTAGCTCCGAAATTGACAGAATAGTGAAACACAGTTCCAACTTTAAGCTGACTATCACAAACAGAGCCTTACCAGCGACCTCCAGCGTTGCGTTGCGACTGATGGCCTCTCCCAGCAGGTTGCGGGCCACGCAGGTGTAGACGCCCTCGTCCGGTTTGCTCCTGCGTCCGTGAACGATGCGCAGAAAGAAGAGGGAGCCACTGGGCAGGAGCATGCGGTGGGAGCGCGGGTCATCCCTGTCGGTCTCCACGCGCTCGCCGTCTTTGTACCACTCTATGCCAGGCGTGGGCCGGCCCTCTGCCTTGCAGTTGAGGGTGGCGGGCTCCCCCTTGGAGACGATCAAGTCGGAAGGGTCCTCCACTATCCGAGGAGCACTGTCTTCAAATCGTGCTCGAGACCCTGAGAGAAAACGGAGAAGGTTAATGTGACTAGTCCAGATTTGAAAATGTGTCGGCTACTACAGAACGATTTAACGAGATGTGAGCTTTCTCCTTAAGATATGTTGTCACTTTAAGCATTTAAGCAACTACGATGAATTGAAATGAGCTCCTTTAAGGGTAATTTGTTTACAGAGACATCATAATACACTTTATTTATGGCTTTGGTTGTGTGCCTTATTTATTTCCGTTTTATCCATTGTTTTTGGTTGTTGTGTTTTATTTTGGATATGAGAGTATGACGGCTAAGTGCTCTTTACAAAAAATGGTTTTTGAGAGGCTGAATTTGCAATATAATACTAATATCAATTTATCATTTGATAATGGTCTCAAAACAACAAAAACACACTGAAACTTGTTATCAAGACAGGCAAATTTGTCACACTGAAAATCTGCTTTTCTGTGGGATTTTGGCCAAACAAAAGTTCATTATTTTAGAGGGGAAAATGATGCATTATTTTGAAAACCTAAGCGAGACACTCAGTTTTATCAGAATGCAGAACGATCCAATCAGTGTTAAGACTTAAATCCAAATTATGTGATATGCTCTGTATCAAACTTAAACTTTCAATTGACCAAAAAAATGTTTGTAGATACGTACTCGGTTACCTGTAAAGTGTTTATTTTTTTTGTAAAAAAAAAAACTTTGAAATCCACAGAATTTTCTTTTTCCACAAAAATTATGCACAACTTTATGTAACCGTATCTCAAAGAATCTCTATGAAATACACTAAAGAACCTCCGACGGGTGTGACGCAGAGCCCAGATCAGGCCCGACTCGACCCACCTGAGTAATTAACTTTAATTTTAGGTCTGAGCAAGACGTGAACTTGACATATTGTAATTATGATTTTACTGCGTTCCTTTTCAGACCACCAGTTAAGTAAGCAGCGTAGATTCTCCTGTTTTCAGCTGCTCCATCTAGTCGCTTGTTGTAACCTCAGGCTGAGTCAAGTGCGAATCATCTGGGACGTGTGACTGATGGGAGCGCAGCATGGCGGGGCAGAAAGCGCATTTATTGCGATTGTTACAGTCTAATGAACTTCTGCACCTTACTTTCTTTCCCCAGCAACTTAAACTATCTACTCCTCTATTTAAACTATAAGTCGAGTAACATAACTCTACATTGTGCATTCTGTTTGGTTTTCTCTGTGCTGAATGAATTGTTGGCTTACTAAGCGTGCCATAGAAGCCAAAGCACAACCCGTCCATCAATAATTCTGGTCCGACCAGATCAGGATTCAGGCTTGGGCCATAAATCTAAACTTTGGTATGAACACGTTTTCAAGGAACTGTACATTCAACTTCTACTTCCTTCTCCAATGTTTGCTCACGGAAAGGTCCATTATGCAAAATATGCATCGCTATCCAGAATGTTAAATTGTGCATCCAATGTGATTTGATAATGGCTAAACTTTGCGTGTGTGGACTCCTGCAGATATGAAGACGATAGCTGGTGTAAAGCTGGAAATTCTTAGCATTTAATAGGAGCTGAAAAGAAGTAAAAGAGGCAGAGGGAAATAGATAAGTCCTGTATTCAACTCCCCGGAGATCCATTACTATTTTTGCTTGGCTCTGGGCGAAAGACGCTCTGCTACGAGACCTGAGGTAAGCTCTTAGAGCACGACCAAATGTCTCCAACATTGTGTTACAGTCAAAAAAAAATGAATAATTCAAAACGGAGCTGCTTTTAGGTCGCTTCTGAAGAGCAGATGGCCTCTCTATCGCTCTCTCTCTCTCTCTGTCACTTTTTTCTGTTTGGGAAGAAAAAAAAAACGAAACAAAATGGTCACTGTACCAGTGATTTATTAAGCTGCTCTGTCTGTGGCATTAAAGTCGGCGCATGATCCAGACAGCATGAAAATC
Organism: Alfaro cultratus; assembly: GCA_903066825.1. NCBI lineage: Eukaryota > Metazoa > Chordata > Actinopteri > Cyprinodontiformes > Poeciliidae > Alfaro > Alfaro cultratus. The sequence goes on from CAEFZX010011054.1 coordinate 107,227, forward strand.
CCCCCCATTATCATCGCAGAGGAGCGGTGGAGAGCAACCTAATGACACACATGCTGCCATTAAATTAGACTTAAACCGGAGGCATCGGGAGAAATGAGCACTTTTGCTTAAAGCAGATCTAAGCCTTTTTTAAAAAGATAAATAAATTGAGCGATTTGATCCAGGCAGACCGGCAGTCACCACCGAGGCAGAAACCCGAGGTAAACATCTAAAGAGCGATCTAAGTGCTCGCAGCTGACACTCCTGGGTCACAAAGCAGGACAGCTTGAAACAGCAGCGCGGGCCGCGGATGAATACTAATCGAGCCATTAAAATGTTCTATAGCACCTTCAGGGCATCCTGGTGTAAAAACACACCGTGTTTAACAGGAGCAGACGAGTCTAAATCGGCAACTTGAGAGATTATCTTCAGAGATATCATTATGGGATTTCAGCATATGTGGATGTGACGCTGCTGTACTTGGCACACCTGAATATATATACATATGTAGATTTGATTTATTCATTAGAGTGTCATACAGGATGGTATGGAGCCCAGCTTACATCGACTGACAGGAGACTGTGCATCAAATATGGCTAAAAGGATGACAAGATGGCCATCAAACAAGCCTCTCTAGCATTATAAAACATTAACAGAAATTAAATTGCACAGCAAGAAAACGTACTAAAGAGGATTTTACAAAACCCCCATTCGATAAATGCCGCTAAAACAAAAGTCTTTTTTATTAAATAGCCAATTTAACACACGTGCTTCAGAAAGACAAAAACAGAAAAGTCAGGGTTTTTCTGTTACATCTTAATAAACAGAAAAACAAAATATATCAAATAGACATTGTAAGAAATCTCACAATTCAACTCAATTTTGACTCTTTGGGTCAAAATGTGATTCAATGTTGCTTTAAACACTTCGATATTATTTTAGTAATAAGTAGTTAACAAGTAATTCATTAGAGTACCTATTAATAATTTTATGTATTACTTACTTTTAAAAATGTCCTGCCCATAGAAACAACAATGAGCGTATACATTACATGAACAGAGTACACTCACAATGTTAAGCAGTGAAATATCTAAAAATAAAACAGTAGTGCACCAACACTTGTGCTCAACATGAAGTACTGCATTGAAATTGAAGTAAAGTGGATGTAAATGTCAATGATTATAGATTTTCTTGTGAAAGCTGAGATAATTCGCATCATTCTTAAGAATATTTGAACAATAATGCAGTAGGTGGTGGTAATGCACACCAAATAGCTGTTTGCCTACTGACAATAAACTCAAGAAGAAGAAGATAACAACAATGACTTCACATGGAAATGTGGCTAGGCTCTGGAAAGTGTTGCTCACCATCCTGTGAGCCTATAGGCCAGGGGATACAAACGATTCACGCGGTTTTCCAAATCGATGTTGCAATGCACTGATGAATCGATATTTTTACTCACCTCTAGTTCTTAGTAAAGGAAAAACCAATCGAAAAGTTACACCACACATCTCTCTGATGATAAAAATGCAGTAGATGCCACAAAACACTTAATACTCAGTCAATCAGCAGGAACAACCAACCAAAACACACCCACAGCTACAATGAAAGACGTAGCTAAGCAATCAAGGGATTTTTATTAACAAGTTCTTATCTAAGCAGCATCTTCCCTTCAACACATTCACATCCTCTAACGTACTAAATGCAACGTCAACCAATCGGTACGAAGCTACCATGTTCAGTTGTGCAGACACTTTTGCTTTTCTAATGTTGATTACATGAAGTGAGGAGTACTAGAACGCAGCAGAGCACAACTTAATGAAATATTAATCCTGGTTGTCTAAACCTTCCACACAGGATCTTTTTGGGTTGTTGTTGTTTTTTTCTAAAATGGGTTGTCAGTTTTTGAAAAGTTACCTCAGTCATTTTGAAAAGGTACGAAGCAAGAGTGTGCAAACACACACAAACACAAACTATTTCCTCCATGCAGCACATGAATGTCACTCCAATTTTTGTAATGTTGATTCAATGGAGCCTGTGTGCTCGACTGCAGCCGACAGAGCACACTGGAACGGGACCGGATGAAATATTCATACCACTTTTCTAGACCTTCCCAATGTAACTGGAGCAAATGGGTCACTTTCAGCCAATACAAGGCATCATTTCACAGCTATGGTGACACTTGGAAAAATGTACTTCCTGCACATTTAGGGGAGGATGGGGGGGGACTGAAAAATTTTTTATTTTGGGTCACTATGAATCATGAGGCGTACACACTTTGACTGCCATGTCGGAGTCAATGACAGCACAGCGCAGGGATACTCCCGAGGGCTCAGTTTTAAATTTTACATCTTTATGCCAAGTCCGAGAGGTCGTTTTCTCCCACCGACATTCTCCAAAGTCATTAAGTACTTTCTGTGCAGCAGCTCTTTTCCAACTCACTGCGACTGGAAATATCCGTCACAACAAAAAGTGGCACATCTCTTACAGTAAAATGAGCGAAACGTTCCGGTTCCTCTACGTCTCTTGAGGGAGGTGTTCTAGATCAGCAAACATTTTAATAACACAGTTGCCTGGCATTTATGCACAGTGGTTAACACTATTATTCTAAAAACAGAGGCAGTATATGAGTAAGTACACAGAGTGACCCTGACTGCTAAAATCCTCCAAAAAAAAAAGAAGACTTACATCGTTTAGACAATCAGATATTGGTGGGTGGATTTTAAAAATCATTGCCAATTTTCATGTGCAAAGGCTTACAAAGAGTTTTGGTACACATCATTTTTAACAATGCTTATCAAAGGAAAAGTGTTTTTCCCCTTGTACCTTTCGCAGTGAACTCGTCAGTGTTTATTTGACCTGCTTTGGTGTCTGCTCAAAAAAACAAATCATGTCTAGTAAGGCTAAACAAACGCTAGTTATTAAATTATGTTATGTTAAAAGCAAAGATCTAAGTTTAGCCGCTTAGCAAAAGGTTTTGGCCACACATAAATAGAAGGAATTACACTGAAAAATGCATAGAGTTGAATGATCAACAATGGATATAAACAGAGGAAACATTGGAACATGAGTTTAACTCTTCAACAATCTGCTTTCCATTGAAACGTCATCAGCAGAAGAAAGACGCAGCTTTACTGAATGCTATAGCTACTGTGTCGAGTCAAGATATGTCTTTAGAAATCCAAGGGTGAATTCACACCAGCCCTGCTTAGTCCACTCGGATTCGTTTGGGGAGGTGTGAATGCGCAATCCAACTCTGGTCCGCCTAAAAACCTAGGGCTCGGTTCGATTAGAGTGAACTCTGGCACACTTCGAATGCAAATGTGGATGCAAGTGGACAGAAGACCGCTACAAAAGCAGGAAGCGAACAATCATGAAGGGCATTATGGGTAAATGCAGCCAAAACAAACGCAAGATGACCCTAACGCTGCCAAAGGAGAAATCCTACAACGGCTAAAATTTGATGCCACTCCCTTTTTGTTTACATTTTCTTAAGAAGGAAGTTGAGCATATGTCTTCCTCAGAGATTTTGTGTGTGGTTTCCCTCAGTACTTTTTGATGTAGCGCCACCACAAGTGAGGGAGGGAACAGTGTTTTTTCAACTGGTTTTGTGTGAAAACAAACCACAGTCACACAGTCTACCACACCATCAGGTGTGAAAACACCCTTAGATTAAGCTACGTGAATTTCATACAACGCAAAATCTGAGAACAGCAGAAGCTTTCTTGTCCATTTTAACTGTGCAGGATCTTCAGCAGAACTCCAGTTGGACAAACTTAGAATCACTGATCAAACACATCCTGAAGAGCTGACTTTATGCATGACTAAAATCTGAGTGATCCCTGAACTAACATTTATCATGTAATGAGACTTGACTAAATAATTGTGGAGCCTTTTCTGTATATTTAACTGTTAGACTGAGCTGTTATATTTGTTGTAGTCATGTAGATAAACCTGCGACAGACCGGCGACCTGTCCAGGGTGAACCCGCCTCTCGCCCGGAACGTTAGCTGGAGATAGACACCAGCGCCTCCCGACCCCACTAGGGGACAAGGGTGGTAGAAAATGGATGGATGGACGGACGGACGGACGGACGGACGGACGGATGTAAACTTAAATTATACACTAGATTTCAGCAGTTTCTGATCATTTTTCTGCAAAGTAAAGGGTTTGCACAAATGAGGTCGACCCGTCTTCTACCAACACCGTCTCTACAGAAGGGAGTTGTGTTTAAGTCCGGTCGATAATTCTCTGCGGCTTTATCATTAAAACCAATCTTTGACTTTCATTTAAACGAGTTATCCTAAATATGTGAGTTACATTCCCTTAAACATCAACAGACATTAACTAAGGGCAACAGAATAATTACACATAATTATGATTATTACCAGCAGGTCACTTGAATTATTTATTTATTTTTATTTTTTTACATCCTGCTGTGGCTGAAGCTCCGTTCTGCTGCGATATTCAGCAGCATGTGTGGGCAAACACTCAGAAGTCCTTGTTGATTTCAGTCAGCTTGAATAGCAGATATATTACCATGTCTAATTTTTTTCTGCTTCAATTATCTATGATGAGCTGAAGGAGACCATAAGCATCTTGTGGGGAAAAAAAAAAAATCAAAAGCTACTTTAATGGCTGTGAAAATGTAAAAGCAGCCTAATGTATGAGAGAAAACATTTTTTCTTACTCTGTAATTATGAATGAGTCAATAGGCATTTACTACGAATACAGCGATCATTAGAGACGCAACGGGGTGCATTGCAAAGAGAGCAGAAGAAGAAGGGGGGGAAACAAAGAAGAAGAAAAAAAAAAAGAATTGCAAACAGCTTCAAGCTGACCAAAAGTGACAATCAACAACCTGCTCCCTGTGAAATGTGTGCAATCAGACAGCAGTCCACGCCACTTTGCGCTCAGCAGAAACACATTTTCTTTGTGAGAGGGAATATTTTCACAGTAATATTCGGTTCATGACAGGATGATTGTGGTGCTGCACTTGAAAGCACCTTTCAACTAAAAAAGAAACTCTGTCAACCCTGCAAGTGTCACGGGTGGCGATGGAGATCTCCGCGAAGGTGTGTGTTTAGTCGGATCATGAGCACGGCCCATTAGAGCCCGCGTCGAGCCTCCTCGGAGATATCCGAGGGCAAATAGGAATTTGGAGTTTGACTTTGTTCTGTCTGGGGGAAAAAAAAATAAAAAATTTAATCTGCATTCTGCTGTGAAATGATTTTTTTTTTTTAAAGTTTACAAGGGATGAACAGGCAGGGAAGGACATTGATGGAATACAACTCCTAAAGTGCCATATAAAGGGCATATATTATAAATTTTACAACTTTTTCAATTGCTGTCAGGCTTTCTTGCTTTCTGTTCTCATGTTTATTTGCATGAATAGAGGTGATAAATATGTCGAAATGTAGGAGGGAAAATATGTGAGAGGAAGGCAGCCGAGAGTGAGAGAGTTCAGTTTGGAGAAATAACGACAACGCACCGTCCACCCAAAACAACGTAGTGACTGCAAAGTCTGCGGCTTGAATTTGAGCTCATTAGATATACAGTGACTTAGGAAGTCAGGAGAAGAAACGTTTTCAGAGATTAATAGTTTGGAGTCCTAACAAACGTATTAGTGATGTTCCACTGGTTGTGCAAACCTCACATTTCTCCACATAATCAGCCTGTTTTGCTCATGTATGAGAACATTGTCTTTGACATTACTCAAACTCTGTAAGACTGATCAGTTCCTGACTTTTTTCTTTTTTTTTTTTAAGATTATGCTTGGAGATTTGGACAGAAAGTTGTATTTCACATACGTCAGACAAAAAGAATTTTGTTTTTTGCTTCCTCTGACTCTGTCTAAGTTACTTAGACAATATTGGACAATATTCTAGCTTGCCAAGCGCCTTTTAGGGGGGTTTGGTTTCTGTCTGGCCGCTCTAAAATCAAAACTTTATAAATGGAGTGTGTTATCAGTAGCTAACCTTCTGGATGGTTCTGCCATCTTCACATGGGAGCACTGGAGCTCTGTGTTCTTGGCCACCTCTCTGATTAAGGTCCTTTATCCCTAAAAACTCAGTTTGGTTGATTAGCCAGACCTAAAGAGGGTCCTAATGGTTCCCAACTCCTTCGATTTTTGAATAGCAGAGACAGCAGCATGTTGTTGGATGCACTTGAGCTGCAATTTAGGTGATTGCAAAGGTTGTGAATACTTGAGTACATTCTTATAAACTTATAAAATGTCTAAAAACATGTCTTCCTTCTCACTGTGTGGCTACTTTGAGTGATGTTTTAAAATAAATCTAAACTCAATTTGATATTAGAGTAGGTCTGCAACATATTCTTTTTCAAATGAAGGGGTGTGAATACTTTTGATTGTAACTTCCTCTATGTTGTTAAGAGAGAGATCGCTTTAAAGGCTTTTCTATTGTCAAAAAAATATTTTAAAGCTTCTTGTCTGCTTTGAAAAACAATAAACAGACAAACTACTGTTTATTTCTGTTCAATTTATGTAAAATTTTTAGCTCTCTGGCTCTAAGGTATGATTTAGGACGTTTTCTTCTGAATTTCAAAGAATTCAGCATAAGAGTGGCCATTTTAACTAAACTGGGAGCTTCGCCGTTAATAGACATCCACTAAACCGTGGCCTTGCATTAAACTCTCAACTACAGAAGTCCTTGTTAAGCTCCTGCAGACAAAAGACACTTCATTTCTGCGCTGTTCTGTCAGCGAGGACGAGTCCATGAAGAGCTTTTACACAGGATAACGTCCAGGAGCAAAACACAGTCATGATGAGCCATAAGAGTGAATGGCAGCAAACCTTGAGCTGCCAAACAGACCAAAAGAGTTTTATGAATGAGAATGCGCCCCGCTCTCCGCACTCTCAAGGCCATCTGGAGAGAAAACGAACATGTTGGAGTGGAAAATGCTTCTAAAATCAAATACACTGAGCTCTACAGTCAAACAACAAAAAAAAAACACTCGACTTAATTTTCTTTTGTGCGCTTCTAAATAATATAAAAACACCAGCTACCAATATTCATTCTCAAATATTTGGCACATTGTGTAGTTTTCTTCCCGTTCACTTAAGGCAACTGTTAAAAGAACTCAGAGAGTCTTGCAACGACAAAGCAAAAGCAAATTAAAATGATTAAACAGCAAATTATTATAAGTCAAAAATAAGTTGTAAAACAACCAGCGAACTGAAACTTGCTAAAACAGAAGCTAGAAAACCGCTATGCATTTTATGCTATATATTTTTTTGTATTGCACCCCGAAAGAAGGTAAAATTAAATCCAAAATATTTCCACAATCTGTGAAATAAAAGCACAGGATATTGATACATTATGAGGTTGTGGACTTTGATCAGAGATTTCCTTCTCTTACGAAATAGAGGAGTATCAATGAGTGACTCTGCGGAGGAGTCTGCAGTGTCTGCATTGTAAGGAGTAGCCGGTTGGTCTGAGGTACAGCATGTAATCACAGTGTCATTCTCTAGACTTCTTTCCTCTTTTGATTCGTTTGAAAGTCCATTTTCTTTCAAACATAAAAGACCCACACGCCTTAAGATGCAACCTACACAAGAGTACGTGACATGAATCAAAGTAACGGCCTGCACCGGCCAATCAGTGGATGAGACTTGTGCATCTTGAAGTTCTCCCTTTTTAAAAAAAAATAAAGTGTGTTGTACAGCTAGAGTTTAAAACAAGCAAACAACTTTCCATTCTCACATTCTGAAAGTCTGGTACGTTTATAAATGTGCAAATGAAAAGTTCTGTGGATCAGAGGAGCAAAACTCTAGTCCACCTAAAAAACATTTATCTTCATCTGGTTTAAGTGAACCAAATGCTGGAAGTGGACGACAATGGAGAACATTGTGGATGAATCAAACCAAAGAAGCATGCATGTAGCAAGACTGGCGAGAGAAGAGACGCATGGTCACATGGGGAGGCAGGATGAGCTAGAAGCTCTGATAGAAACATGGTCAGATGAAACTTCGAAAAGAGTTTTGCACAAAGGTGAAAAGTACCCAACAATTTATGAAAAGACAAGATAGCTTAGCAGACGTGGTAGTCCAAGAAACGAAAAGGACAAGTTTACTTGTTATGAGGAGCTAGAGGCCGTTCTTCAATGCCACTTTAGCCCAGGAGAAGAATACATGATTTAAAAGATCTGGTTATTTTTACAAGCTGTATTGTGGCAGCAAATTTGAACAGGTAGAATGTCAATCAAACGGATTCCCCAATCGTTACGATTCTACCAGACAGATATGAAAACGACTAAAGATTTCTTGAGGGATGAAGCTGCCAACATTGATCCGATGTCCCCAACATTGGGTCCAATCCAGAACAATGTCATTACCACAAAGCAATAATTCTGAAGCAGTTCAGATCACCCACGAACAACATTAGAGTGTGTGCAGAAAGATATTTTCTTGCTAATAACAGCAGCTTTCAAAAAACAATGTGCATAATCCTACGCCAGACAAGTTGGCAAACAATCAAGCGAAATGCCACCTTCACTCTGCGACCTACACGGTTTGACTGAACTAAGTTTGAATTTTTATTTTATTTTTCAAGTCTAGATACAAATGGAAACAGATACCAGAATGACAGAGACTGAACCATCCATGCTCTTCAATCTACAGAATCTAGTTTTAAATTTATCCATTAATTTATTCATGTTTGACCTCCCAGGTATCCATCATCTGTCCTGTCTTTCTTTCTTTCAGACGGTGGTTTACTTTGATTAATTATTTAAAGCTTGAGCAATGTATTTTATTCACAGATAACTTTGTGAAAAATTGTCTTGAAATAATATTGATTCGAAAAATATACAGGAACTCTGACAGCACAAGCAGGTGTTGATATCCCAGTGGTGGGAAGGAGAAATAAGCAAATAAAAACCTCCGCATTGAACAATTTACATCTTTTACCCTCTTATCAAAACCTGCCACTTGAATTACCTGTTGGTTCATCACTCCAAATTATCGCTCTGTCTTCTACTGTTTGCTTAAAGTGATGATTTCTGCACACTTAAAAGGGCTTCAAGTGTCAAAATATACCACCGTCTTCAAAGTTTTCTTCATATCGTTCCTTCGTCTTAGTTTTGCTTTTGTTGAAATGCCATAGAGGTGCGACTGTAACCTGAGTTTTCTCTGGTTGTTTGCAGGGTACAGCAGCATTCCCTCCCCCACCTGTTGCTTTGCACTGTGTAACAGCTAGCTAAAGCAAGGCTGCTACACTTTATCCTTTTTAAACAGTCGTATAAATACTGTAATACAATGGTACATTTACTAAAGTGTACCATTCTCGTGCCAAAGATGTGCTTGCCTAGATTTGCAGGTTCTTCCCTTCTCATTCAAATTGTGTTGGAAGAATCTGTCGTAAAAGTATTTATAGCTAACTTTGAGCTCATTATGTCCATTGTGATGATTAAATGCTCGGACAGTAATAATTGAATCTCATCTGTAAGAATTCCCGTATTTATTCAGGGGGAAAAAAACAGAAGAAGAATAATTTCAGGGAAAAAGTGGCATCTCAGCTGAATAAAAGCCCATTAGCGTCTCCGCTACACACTGATAGACAAGTTATCGCATTGGTCCTAATTGCAAAACTCTGACACACGCCCACATGTTTGCTTGTGGCGTCTCTTCGTGTCAGCCTCATTGAACACTCAGCGTAAGCAGGCTAAGAGCTACGAGGGAGATCGAGATCACGTCTTCCAGACCCGTTTTGATTCAGGCCATTCTCCGGCTCCTAGCTGAGGCGTTACATAACGAGGGGCAGGAGCAAAGGATTGTGGGAGCGTTTCATTAATTAGTATTTACAAATATTAACCCCCGTCACCTCCCTGGAGGGTCGGAGTGCACTCCGTCACGCTAATGCGTGAAAATACGAGAGCCACAAGATGAGAGAGAGGGGTTTTTTGTTGTTGTTTTATTTCAGATCTCTTCGCCTTTCAGCGACTGCCAGGATCAGGGTAAGCCAGAAACAAGAACGTAGACCCGTCTGAGCTCAGCTTCTTATCTGAGAGGGAAAAAAACCCCAACAACAACAACAACAACAACTTAGAGAAAGCTCAAAGTCCAACTTTACACGCAAGTGAAACGAGGAGCAGAAGGCTGGCAGCGCGCCTGTGGGGATGGTGGCTGTCTGCTGAGATTTCTCCACGTCGTTTTCAATTTCAGCTCATTTACATATTTGAAAAGGCCAAAAAGAAAATATTCAAAGACTTCTCGTGACATTGCCAAGTAATCTCTACGGGGAAGGGAGGGGAAAAGGGCATTAATTTGAAGCAGCAAACTTCATTTTTAAAAGGGGGGAGAAAGCTAAGTTTGATTCAGTCTGGCATCAGTCCCTAGTTGTTTAAACGTGGCCGTCCTCCTCGTCTATCATCTTATCTTCTAAATGAAATCATCGGCCCACTGTACCAGAAAGTGGGGGGTTTGGGAGTTGAGCCTACGTCTACATACGGGCAACGTGACTCAACGATGAGACACGTTGGATGACTAAGCAGAATTGTCTGAGGTTGTTTTTCAAAAAGCAGAGCTGTATGTCACCACCAGCTTCCATTAGTTCCCCATCCACTGGATCTGAATACAGCTCAGGCAAAATCACACATCAATTAGAATTAAATGAGATTTGGTATTTGTGGAAAAAATAGCTGAGCTGCCTTGTTGATTTACACCCAATAAATCCTTGTTGTTTTCCCCAAGATCACAAAGCTTTTTTTTTATTCTTTTGAGAACTGCTTGGTGTGGAACGCCTAGGGACTCGTGCAGAGCAGGCTGATTGGCAGAACGCCATCGTACGCCGGATAATATCTGCCACCGTCTCCTCTGCTTCCTGACAGAGGTCTCGAAGTCGGTACGAATCCTCTCCGTTCAAGTGCTCCGTGAAAATTACACACATTACAGACGGGAACGAGCGCAGCAGCAGAGGTGATTGCCACTCCAGATTAATGGATGTAGGCAGAAGGCAAAGGGTGTTAAAAGTGGCTTTAATGTTAGGAGATAAAGCAGGTTTAACCCTGAGAGTGATGGACAACAGCAATACACCTCTGAACCTGCTCGGCTGGTGGAGGATTACCAGCCACTTTATTGTCATCAGGTACACCGATGCTAGAACCACATTAATCTTTCATGATGTAGATTTGACAATGTCTAGATTTTAGCTGGAGAATAAAAGAAAAAAAAAAAAAAAACTCCACGTTTGAGCCATGACAACATCCCACTGTGGGATTTTCAGCTACTTTAAGCTTTATGACATTATCCTGCTCAAGGTAGGCAATGGAAGATGGTCGTCGGTCACCATAAAGTAGGGCGGAGTGATACCTCGATTTTATCGATTGATCGAATCTTCTTGTTGTTGAAGATGATTTTTTTTTTTTCACTGGTGCACTTCTTGGGTTTCTAGAGCGACATTAACCCACCCAAGATCTTCCATCTTGTGTTTTACAACTTGTATTTATTTCGACTTTGGACTCAGGTCAACTCACAGGAGAAAAATGTTTTTTAACACGTTTGGGCATTTGTATTTTTTTAAGGGAAAAAAACACAAAGAAAAATTTGATATTATAATTGGAAATAGGATTTCGTATAGAAAAATTTGATTTTGTTTTTAAGCAGGACATGGACAACACTAAGGTAGGCGGTCGCATTTAAACGATGTTGTGATTTCAGGGATGATATTCTGCATAACCTGGTTGTAAGAAGCGGTTAACTGACCTGCAGTGGCCCTCCTATCTATCTCCTCATTTCATCCTGCTTGTTCTTTTTGTTCCACACATCAGATTTTTACTGGATATATTCTTATTCTCTTGCTTTGGACCGTTTTCTGTAAATACAATTGAGAGTTGAGCATTGGACCTTCAGATTCTGAAATGCTCAGACCTGCCTGTCTGCATCGTTTTTCAGCAAGTTGTCTTCACACCATCTAGGTGCCTAAAAGCATCGAGTTGCTGTCATGTGACTGGTTCAGTCAGAGCTATGTGATTCAAATAAAGACAGAAAAATGCCTTAAAGTGCTGTTTAATTAGCTGGGCTATCTGCTCTGGTAGAGTCTGCTTTCAGCTCCTTCACAAACAGTGTGACCCAACAGGAGTAATGGGGTGACATTCCTTCAGTCCATTAGTTTTACAGTTGTGTGTTTCCTGATCCTTGGATATATTTAATATACCAATTCTAAAATGGTGACTTTTTCAAAAGCACAAACAAGCCTGTGCACATCCTATATGACATAGATGCCAGTAATTTAAAGAAACTTTTACTTTAGTAAAAGGGCAAAAATCTGTATGATGAATTAAACAGATAACTGCAGTGTTTGACTCACCAACCAGAGCGGGTCCTGTACCACAAAAAAACAAAACAAAAACACCTGCCTTATATTGCACCCTAAACAAGTTCTCTATTGCTGCTCAACATGTATAATCAGCATGTATAGTTGCTATTTTAACTGGTTATTATAGATTTTGTCCAATCATCTCCTTAATGAGGCAGCATTATGTATTTTCCAGCCACATGTCAATTTAAAGCACAATCAAGTAACTGTGTTGCCTTCAGTTGCTATAAAAGTGCAATATATATATATATATATATATATATATCAAACATGACTTTAAAAAATCAGACTTTGCGGTTTAACGTCTTGAAATTGACCTCCGTCTCTTTAAGAAGCACCTGCTCTTTCGCACCCTCTGTCTTCTGTGCCTTTCCGATATCCTGTTTACAGCAACGTTCTTACACTGATAAGGAAACAACATTGTAACATGTTATGAAGCTCATAATATCCACTTAGCGCAAATATTACAAGCTAAGTAGGTTAATTAGTCAGTTGCTGCTTAACGTTTTTTGTTTTTTTTTAAAGCAAAGCCTTCTTTCTGCCAGCTGCCTAGCAGTGTGCAGCAACAGGTTGTGAAGTGGCAGGACTCCATTGAAAACTCTGATCTCTAGCACATTCTCCAGCATTTCTATAAAACGGCTTAAAAACGTAGGAAGGCTCTGACTGGGAATTCTGTACAAACCAACTAATCCAGCTAAAGTGGTTTAAATACATTTTTCAATTGAAACCAAAACACAGTATTGTGCGTAATTTGAGAATACACACACACACACACACACACACCAACATAACAACTCCAATCTTTTGGATTGTTTTTTTTGTTTTTCATTTTGCATTTGGATTAAGGCTTGGATTTTAAAGCTCTTATTAAAGCAATGGTTAAAATGTTTAATCTCCTAGTGGAAGGCAACCAAAAATAAGCTTTTAAATGCATTTTAATAGTGTTTTTCCATACACTATCAAGAGGGTGGGGGAGAATTTCTTTTTTTTTTTTTTTTTTTGGTCAGTGCCACAGACAATTTACGCACATCTGCACTGAGGGGAGAACTAAACTGTTTCACTTTTCTTTTTCTTCTTCTTCTTCTTAAGGGCCAACTTCGCTGTTCAAAAAAAATGCTAATTCGCCTGGCATTCACCCGCTGCATTTCTGCATTATACAAATGAATTCATGTGTGACATTTTCTCCTTTTCTGATCCGTGTGAGTGGGGAGGATGCGCTCGGCTCCCGCAGCTGTCAGGGGAGGCGCGTTGGAAAAACGCTGCTAAACACAACATTTACATCCATCTGGAGAGACAGAAAACACGATAAGACATGTCACCCAGCCTGTACTATGAGGCGCGTCACGCCATATGGGCTGCGACTGCTCCTGTGTGCGTGTGTGTGTATGAGAGGAAGACAGAGAAAGAAAGTAGAGTATTTTCTACATATTTACCTGAAGTGATGGTGACGATTGAAATAATCACAAGCAGGAAATTTTCAAAGTTCATCTCCACACTTTTCTGGATCCAGATCCCTGGGAATCTTCAGTCATTGAAGTAACGAGTAGGTTTTTAAAAAAAAATAGAAAATGGGGACAAATCTGCAGACAGAGACTCAGCTGGAATATTTCAAGCGAGTAAAAGAAAAAACGAAAAACTTTGATATCACTCACAGCAACCTAAGTCAGCTGCGGGGTCAGCAGCAGCAGCAGCAGAGGCAACATCGCCCCAGAGGAGCAACCTAATAACTAAACTCAGCAGCATCACTTCTCCGCTCCCGCATGGCCACACACAGGCACCGACTTTCTCGTAAGGATGCTCCTCCTCTGCCGCTTCCGAGAGCCAAAATAACATTGAGACTAATCTCTGATAGAGGTCCGGCTGTAAGAGAGAAGACAGGACCTCCTCCTCCTCTTCCTCTTCGTCCTCCCCTGAAACCCCCCGCTCTCTATGCGCTCTGCTCCGGCCAGCTGCAGGTTGAGCGAACACGCTCCGAGGGGAGCAGCGCACTCCCAGCTATCCGCAACAAAATCCTCCCCGACCTCCAGGACTGAGCGCTTTAAAGAGACAGACACAACGAGGCGGCTCAGGAAGACAGGGGTCCGCGCGACACAGGAGAACCGTGGATCTTAATGATTTGGTTACCGCTTTTTATGCTGTTTGGGGAACCGCTTCATTTCACAGGCAGAAGAGTTGTACATAAAAACAAACAAACAAAAAAAACATATTGCTATAAGAATGAAATTTAAAAAAGAATTGTTTTGCTCCTGGGATGTTGCTTGTGGGTCGATAACATCAAAAGAGGCACGACTTCCGGTTTACATCGGAAGTCTGACCTGGGATTGTCTTCCTTCTCATGTTGGGTGAATTTTGGTTGCAAGTTGGAAACCAGAATGCTTTAATTTAATGCTAACTGCTATGAGCACCTCGCTCATAGTAGTTAGCTCATAGTAGCACACATTTGTTAGCTACTATGAGTTAACTATTCATAGTTGTTAGCTCATAGTAGCTAACTACTATGAGCTAACTACTATAAACGGATTCATGCTACTCTGGCCTTATGCTAGGAGAAACAAAAAGCACTGAAAATAAGGCCCTGCACACATTTGACACAACATGATACACATGAACAACTTTAGCATTAGCTAAGCCAGTCTGCCACGTCTCTCACGCTGTGTATACCATACATTTAGATCACAGCTAAAGAGTTGATACGACTGTAGCTGCATTTCCATGACAAATGTGTGCAAATTCTTGTCTATATTCTGCTGATGTCAGGGGGAAAAAATCACAATTTTGCAATAGCGGTGTTTCAATTAAATAGAAAGTGACATTAACTCATATGTGATTAAGGTCGTTCACGTGATAAGTCATTAAAAATGATACAGGGATGGCTGTAAGCAGTCACGTGAGATATATTCATAATTTAGCCTTGACGCTAGTGATCACATTTTATCAGTCACCAGAGAAAACGTCGAGTCTTATTACGGCGTAGGAGCGACAAACCCATTAGACTTGTGAGCAACATATGGGTGTCTTGATGAAATTGTAGTCGGTGATTTTATGAAAAAGAGCTGTGGATTCAACAAGTTGGAATGACACAAAACGTCTTATGAACAATGCAGCCATGCTGTGCTAGCTCTGGTGGAGACAGCTGCACAAAGCCCTACTTTCTGCTGTCTTCATCGTTTTCTCCAACAGTAGCATCCGGCTGTTGATCCCTTGACTGGTATGATGTGAAAAAAGTGTGTCCTATGTGCTATGAAATGCATCTATTTCCACAAGGCAGAAAAATCACCTCATCCTTTTTATCTCAATTTTTCTTTTCTTTTAAATTTAAATTTCTTTCCGTTAATTAAATCTGTACAATTCTATGGTTAATCGAAAAGCAGATAGTGACCGATATTGCAGCGTAACATTATGTAATCTCATGTTGCACCATGTAAACATTCCTCTCACCTCAGCAGGCTGTAAGCTTGACCAAAGCAAACAGAATTTGGCAGCGTGACCCACCATCTGATAAATTTCAGGCCAAGATCATATTAAAAATGTTCAATGCGTCTATTGAAAACTTACGGACCATGTCTACTGGCTTGGTCTATTCCAGACAACTTGCCGGTTTAAATGAACGTTGCTCTTTCTGACGTGAACAGTGGTCAAATATCCTGCCAGAACTGTGAGAGGTGCTGCAAAAGTTTCTCAAAAGGTAAGGGACACTCAAGGGGTTTTGTTATAATATCAAAGCTGATTTTATTCTAAGCAGGCTGTGCATTTTTATTTCTTACTACAGTTTTTAAGTTTTTCCCTCTGAAATCCTACTCATGAGTTTGTGTTACATAATTCAAAGTGGCACCTCAAGAGCTGATATTATTACTCATTCTTAATTAGCAGCAACACCTAAGCAGCTATAATCGTTTCCTGTTTCATTGCTGCTGCTGCCGTCGAGTCGTGTACTAACTTCTTTTCCGTTCTCCGCACTCCGCTTGGTCTCGCTCCTGCCGTTTAGTGTTCAGTCTCTAATTCTGTGTTGATTTCTTTAACCCGCAACTGTTGTTTCAGAATTCACACCCACTTCTTCCGCAATCTGCCCCTACGGCCTCTTTTGTCTGCCTGAAGAGGGCTTCCTCTCTCTCTCCCCGCTAGCTGTGGACATAAACAGCTCCCCTGGGGAAGTAAGCGTTGTTTCACTGTCTCTCTCTCTCTCTCTCTCCGCCCCTCTTAAAACACTGACCGCTCCGGTTCCTCTCAGCAGTGGCTTCCTGCCTCCCCGTCATTGTGTTCACGTCAGGCCGCCGGAGTCCGGCGTGATGGAGAGTGACTTTGGGATGGTCAGATGCCTGCCCTCCTTTGTCTCATTGAATAAGAGTGAAAATTGGGCGACAGAAGTGGAGTCCAGATGTTGTTGGGTGGCGTGACACAAAGACAGAGGCTCACAATGCCATCAATTTCCCTTTCAGCGGAGGTGTTGACCTTATTAAGGGCCACAATGGCTAAACAGCCATGAAATAGAGTCCTTTCAAGCCACAGAGTGGAAAGAGTTGTGAAGGTGTCAAATGGAAACGGCGGCGTCCTTACTTTGAACTGCAAACCTGGAAAAAGTAATCCTTGGGAAATATTGTCTTCTCAGTAAAGTTTAGCTTTGATTGGTTAAATCCTTTGTGACTTTTTTGGCACCATTTTTCTCCACATCCACAGACTCCCACTAGCTTTTTTGATTATTACGTTAAATTCTTACATCCTTACGTACTCTGTCTTATTTTAACTTAAAGTATGGTATGATACAAATCGGAAAACTAGGATTGGACTTTAACTAGGCCATCCCAACATGGGATTGTTTTGTACCTTTGTTGTCTGGCTGTATGTTTAGGGCTGTTTTCCTGTGTGAGGAAAAGTTTCCTGCACACACAGCTTATGCATGCAGGAAAAGTTCACCTCTCAGTTTTTATGCTTTTCAATCAACAGCAGTTTTCTTCTTTCCCCTCTTTTATTCAGTCTCTGCAGCTCTCTCAGAATTTAACGCTCTCCTCCTGTTAATATCCAGAGTCCATCATGCCATGGAAGTTTTATAGTTGCGCACAAATCATTCCAATTTCAGATTATAGATTGAACAGTGCCCCGTGAGACATTCAGAGCTTGAAATATGGTTTAATAGCCAAACTGTGCTGTAAACTCCTAAACAACTTTATCTTTTTGGCCGTGTTCCTCAATCTTCACAGAGTTGTTTGTTCAGGAATGGTCTCTAAAAATAGACATGTGCCCCACATCTGGACTCCCAATTCTGGAGGCAGTTGGGTGTATTGATTTTTTTATGGTTATTTATTTATTTATTTATTTGTTTGTTTTTAGGGTTAACAGATTTAAAGTTCTACAAACTTTTAATTTGCAACCACTTATCATTTTCCTGTGTTTTGCCAAATAAAATCCAAATAATGTACATTGAGGTTTGTAGTTGCAACATGACAGCAAACTGAAAAGTTTAATAGAGCGTATGAATTTCTTTTTAAATTTGTAAAGCGGCATCTTCTTCCTTGTTTATTCTTTTTTTCTTTTAGATATTAAAAAAAGCTTTTCATTTACCATTATTTTTATTCTCTTTTTTGTTGGAAGGAGCTTGTTAATTTGTCTGTATTGCACTTCTATTTTGTAAATTTATACATAGATTGTGTTTTGAGGAATTACAGATGAAAACAAGCCTTTATTGCTAACTCTGGCATATTATGTGATGTGTATTGTCCCTTTTGAACTAAATCAAAGAGGAAACAATACTTTTGCAATGCACTGTACAAGAGTTTGAAAACTGCATGACAACTTAAGAGTCAACGTCCTAGCTAGCTAGCTTTCTCCATATACTTGCACCTGATTTCTCCAGACTTTATAAGGACTCCACCCTGGTGTGTCCTGCTATTTCAAGGCCCACTCTGCTCGCCTTTCCCTCTGCGCTGTAGGTAGGTTGTAAAGTGAGGCCGTGTTGACAGTACCCAGGGAGGTGCAGATGGTCGGCCGTGGCAGCAGTCTGACTTTTGGTGAAGAATGGGATATTCAGCTGTCGGCCCCTTTTGCCCCCCTTACTCTGACCTTATGTGCCTCCGATCGCCGTCTGGCTCTGCCTCATTATGACAAACTCCGTGCTGCTTCACTCCCACAATGCAGCCGCAACAATAATTAACCATCGCATGAACCATCACCCCCCCCCCCATTCACTAAAGAAAATATCTCATTTAACTAATGACACCTGACACCACCTCTCTCTCCTTCACAACTACTCCTGCTGCTGTATTGTTGTTTTTTCCCCCTCCTGTCTGTAGTTGAAGGTGTTTGGAGTTGACCTCCCAAGAAATCTTGTCAGCAGATTTGATTCGTCGCAGGAGCAGGGATGTCGATTCCCCCACGGCAGCGTGTGTATGAGAGGAAGTGCTCGGAAAGTACTCCGGAGTTTATTTATAGGCTTAGTGTTAAAGCAGCATTGGGGCCAAAGTCATTTACATTCAATGTGTCAGAGTGTGAAGGTAAGCAGTTGCTATTGCTGCGAAATTTGGCTTTAAGGCTCAGCTGGGTGCGGAAGGGGAGTTGGGGGGAGGACGACACGTGGAAACACAACTCTCCCTTTTTTAATCGTCTGCCTGCACTTCGCTTTCCCAAAGATTCTCAGGAGTTCTAAACAGCTGGCAGAGTATTATTAAAACGAACCCAATCGTATACGGTAAACAGGTACAATGGGGATGTGAGGCGTTGTTTCTCTCTTTCAAATAAACTGAAACCGCAGGAAAAAAAACCGCATATTTATGTCTAAATATCTTCTTCCTTGTTTATTTTTTTCCCTTCCTTTGTTTTGTGTCGTAGGAGTTTTAGACATCTAAGAAAGGTTCTGTAATCTGCTGCAACAGGATGTTTTAATTTGTTTTCCCGTCCAGTGGAGCATCCAAAACATCAAAGTGTGCAGTACACTTTTCAGTTCAGAAAACTTTCACGCATTTTGTCATAGATTTCTTTGACATGAACTCTATTATTGAATTAACCAAAATCTGGAAGCAATTGGTGAAGCGTCAGTACAGACTCAACATTTTGACATTTTATTGATCTTTTTTGCAACAATATGGTGACCCGTTCGAATTCCAGCATGGATTTTTGCTTGAAGTTTCCATGTTGTCTTTTTCAACTCAACCTTCCTCCCACAGAGAACTGCATGTCAGGTTAATTGATCTGCCTGAAATTGTTTGTGCATGGCTGTTTGCCTCTGTGATAGGTTGACAACCTGTGTACCTGGCCTCTATTGATCACTGGATGGATGAATTGAATTAAAGCCAAATGCCTAATGTTTATGCAACAGATGGAAAAACCTATCCTGCAAGTTCTGTCTGCACACAACTACTTGGAACTGGGTTGAAATAAGCTGAGAGCCAAATGATCAGCAAGTCATATCAAAACAGAGCTTGGACTTGTCAACATTAGCCTAGAAAGTCTAGCTTAAGAAAAGTGTTCTTTAGTTGTCAAAGTTTCTCTTTGCCACCGGTTCTTTTCATAATCTTTATGGACAGAATTTCTAGAGGCAGCCTAGGTGTGGAGGGGATCCATTTTGGTGGCATCAGGATCACGTCTCTGCTTTTTGCTGCTGATGTGGTCCTATTGGCTTCATCAGACTGGGATCTCTAACTTTGGCAGGAGCAGTTCGCAGTCGAGTGTGAAGCTGCCGGGATGCGGATCAATGCTTCCACATCTGAGACAATGGTCTTGAGCCTGAAAAGAGTAGAGTGCCTTCTCCGGGTTGCAGAGGAAGTCCTGCCCCAAGTGGAGGAGTTTAAGTATCTGGAGATCTTGTTCATTAATGAGGGAAACATTGGAGCAGGAGATTGACAGACAGATTGGTGCCGGGTCTGCAGCAAAGCGGGAGTGGTACCGGTCTGTCGAGGTGAAGAGAGAGCTGAGTCAAAAAGGGAAGCTCTCGATTTACCAGTCGATCTACGTTTCTAACCCAGATTAGTGGAAGACAATGGATGGATGGCTCTTCAAATAAAACACTGTCAGCATGACCTTTAACAAAGATTGTAGCTTTTTGTGTCAAGTACTAAAAATCTTTAGGAACTGACGATAAAGCTATAAAGGAGAATGATGACGCCGTCTTTCAGACACTCAGACGGGGATAAAATAACTGCCTGAAAAAAACTGATTGGAGAGACTGTAGCATCCTGAACATGATTGATTAGTAAATGTGCTGATGAGATGCGGTGTACTGTATTGCTACACTTTAAAGCCCCTCGGCTTTCAAGCATGTGTTTGGAATTTACTTTATTAAGCCAAATGACGTATGGAATCAATCTTAAGGTATCTCACGATGCTTATTGATAATGGGGACAATACATTCTGTTTGTGGTCATAATGCAACAAAATGTGAAACGATTGTAAATTATTTCACTGAAAATAAGTAAAACAAAGCACAATGATTTGTTGTACTTAAAAATATATGTACCTATATATAAAGTGATTGAAGCAGCAGTGTTTTAACATGAGGATGTGTTTTACGATGTTGTGTGAAAAGTGAGTTTTCTGAATGGGAATTTGTTGCCATTTGTAGAGGTTACAGGCTTTGGAGAGCAGGGAAATCCATTTAGCGCCTTTCCTGTAATAAATGTTTTGCATCATCTTGCTGAAATAAGCAAAAAAAAAAAAAAAAGGGGTTGATTCTGTGGCAGAATATATTGCTGCTCCTTTTCTTGTCTACAAGTCCAGCATGTTCACTTTTTTAACTACATCTTTATAAGTCTGATGGCCTTTTTTTTTTTTAACCCTTTCCATTTCGGAACCTAAACTGAAGTGAAGTTTTCTTTTTCAGTGCAATTCACCCGTAAATGGGTCCACAGAATGCAATGGTGCCACAGTGGCGGTTTTAGCCTAAATGGTTTCCATGGTGAGCTATTGCTCGTGCTCCCAACCCCCAGCCAAACCTACCAGCCAAGGGTCAGCACCAAACCAACAGCTCAGCAGCTAGAGGATCCACGTGGTGATTTATGTTTCACCATTAAACACAACCCAAATGTTACATGACAACTATGGAAGCCAATATTCAACATTCTGAACAAAAATAGCTTTATCTGGAAGATGTTTGTAGCGAGAACCAGCACCTTTACAACACAGAGCCCATTCCCCAACAAGTAAACATGTAACTGAGCGATAAAAACATTGTTCAGGGATGGAAGCCGATTTTGCCACCCCAGTAAGATGCCTCCCTGGGCAGTGAGCCGAGCCACCCATATCAAAAAGCCCCACGTATTATTATTTTTGCATAAAAGGCTCAAATAACATTTTTTGTGTGTCTGTAGTAACAAACTGTGTTCAATGATAATAGTCGTCAGAGGTGTTACTGGAGCCATGCAGTGATTTTTGGTACGTCTGCCAGATCTCACCACAGTCTGTGGTGAGAGCTGGCAGAGTGGAGACTCAAACGCAGGAAACGGGAGCCAGAAAGTCAGAGAAACAAAATACTTTCAGCAAAGTGCTACTACTGCCATATAAGTCAATACATAGAAACAGCAAAAGAAGCAAACTGGGGCCACAAGCAACAACTTTAAATTGCAAGTTCAATGAATTATTGAACAGACAACAAAAAAAGAATGAACAAATGGGTCTGTTAGCAAAGCTACCGAAAGGCATAACAACTTAGCAAAAAAAAGATACAAATTTCGCATGCAGCTGCAAAGAACATTGTTTTTCTAAGCAGACAAGCAAAAATGTGTTCATGACTGATAAAAAGCTCACAAAAAACAACAAAGCTAAATCCTTTTTTTTTTATTTTTATTTTTTTTACTTCTGTCCATAAAGAACTTGTTTGGATCCTGGTCATTCCATCTTCTTTTTTTTGCCATTTCATATTTTGGTACTTTTGCTTGATTTTTAAGTGAATTTAAGAGTGAGAATAGAGATCATCTGCAACATAAACCATGTGCCAATTATCATACACCGATGGAAACTGATGATTTAAAGTTATTTTGTTATTCTGGTCCCAAAAAAAACTCAATAAGTGTTAACCGCCATGCTGACATATACACACTTTTTTCCCCATTTCTTGTAGTCTGTTGTTGTCTTTTTATGCACAAACACACACGTTTGTACATTTTTCAAATTATCACACTCAGTTGCATTTTTTTTATCTTAAAAAAGCTGTTTTTCATCATCCTTGTATGAGTCTACATGTTTCATGCTAACACACCTAAATTTCCCCACTGAGGTGACTACGAAGGATTTTTCCATTCCAAAAGGCTTCCTGGGGTTAGAGGTCACATGCTCATAGAGCACAGCTCTAATGTGCAGACCATTAAATCTGAACTTAGTCACGGCTTCGAATGTTTGTATTCAAGAGCGACAGCTACACGAGCGGACACGAAGAAAACAATTACATAAGCAGTCAGAATGAATGAAGATTAGACCATAATCGCACGAAAGCAAGGAGGACGTGCCAAAATAATAAAACTGAAGCTACAGTCAATACTTCTAGATTCAAACTACGAGTAACAGAAAAAGTAGAGACCACATGTAGACTAAGAAATATGTTAACAAAACATAACTTCAATCCAGAAAACAGACAACCCCCCCAAATAAGCCCATGGATCAGAAGACAGCTGGATATGTTTGAAATGTAACTTTGCCTGAAGGCCTGCGGATCGGGACTCTTCACCACGGGTATTAGAAAAGTCTGTGATCAGAAACGCCTCTTGACTATCTGAACGTTTAAATAATAGCTTTTGCCATATAGACTGAAATCTGTAAAGAAGCTCTGATCCATGTCTCCTGGGTTTTACTCCCAGTGGACCACTGGGTTTTTCAAGCGGATAACGGTTATTGCGCTCTTCACTTCTTCTCTTGCAACACGTAGAAGAAATCAGAAAAAGGTATTTTTAAAAGTAACTGTTTGGTCTAAAAGTTTAAAATATTGGTAATATTCTCAACAGTTTGCAAAATGATGATGATGATGATGATGTGGGTTGATATAATCTCAGGGTCAAAGTTCTGCTGGTCAGATTGGTAATATTGGCAAATACAAAATGCACAACACTGTAAAAGAATCTATAAAAACTCCGTAAAGATTTATAACAGGTGTTTTTCCAGTGTTTTCTATTTCACACGTTGCATCCTGGGAAAAAGAGTCTTTGAAAGGTGCCAAAACGATATACTGGGAAAAAAATTCAGAAGATTTCAGTTTTGTATGAACAGAAATGCGAGTGTAATTTACCGTGACAAATTGTTCAATTAACGGTAAAAATCCGTTTTAAGAGTTGACGGAAATGTTCGGAAAATTGACGGAGAATGTAAAGGTTCATTTATACCAGAACATTTTTAGTTGGTATTTTTACTGATTTTTTTTTTTTTTTCTTACAGTGTGCATTGAATTTCATCTGCACATTCATCAGGAAACTTTAGGTAGAACTTGCTTCTAAACTCATGAATTTGAGCAAGTTTTGTTCAATATTCAGCTCATTGACCAGCTTCCCACTGCATGATGCATCCACCACCATGTTTCACTCCTGAGAGGGTATTAGATTTTAGTCACCAACAGCACATTGCTTGCAGGATAAAAAAAAAAAGTTTGATTATCTTCCCATATGTTTGCTGTAAACCCTACATGTCACACTTTATGGATTTTATGCATAAGACATTTTGAAAATCATGTATTCATTTGTTCTACTTCACAATTACAAACTATGTTCTGCTCCATAACATGAAATCCCAATGAAATATGTTCAAGATTGTAGATGTAACATGACAAAGAGCAAAAACAAAAGTTCAAGTGGCATGAATACTTTGGCATATAGTTTGGCTCTTCTCATTATGTGAATGAATTTCATGGCAGTTTATGTTTTAACTTTGAGTAGTGTGGTGAGATAAGAGCTTTTAATCATCTTCCACTTTGTGCAACGAGTCCAAACGTAACGAGTCTTTGTGCATTAAACACCCTCTAGTAGCAAAGACCTTCAACTAAATGCACTGAAAGTATAACTTCTAAAAAGTCGGTTTGTGATTATCTGCCGATAAGTCGGTTTGCTTTCTTTAGATATGAAATTTAATGGGACTGAGTGAACTTCGGGGAGCTTGCTCATTTAACTTGGAGATAAAAAATCCTGCTGAATGCAAACAGCACAGCAGAACTGCTCTGCTCTTGTTTAGGTGGTGATTAATGTTTGTCTTTTAAATGCATCTGTGGTGATATCGACTACAATAAATCATGCTTTTATTCAACTCTGCATATATTTACATCTTAAAAGCACTTAGTTCATCATCATATTTTTGTCATCAGACTCCAGCTATAATTCATGGCTGTGTAAATATGCAGCGTCAAATCTCTCTGTTAAGTTTTTATTTTTTGGAGGAGCAGAATCACATTTATGGAAGCATAATAAAGCAAATTTTTGTCAGATTAAGATACCTAGACTGAGAGGAGATGAGCTCCACTTAGTAAAAATCACCCACTGATTCTGATTGCTCGGCACAACTAGATCTCATGTAATTGCCACTTATGCTGGAGAGGCCCATTTATCTGTTCTGCCACATTGCATCACCAGCCTTGAGCATTTGCTTCTTTCTGGTGAAAATATTTCAGACTTGCTTAAATAACTCATCTCTTGTTTATTCGTGGCCACGTCATGTCCTTGTTTTCTTTTCACCCCTTGAACCCTTTTTTTTTTTTTGACCACTCAGCTCATATATGCGCAGCTTTAACAAGAGGTTGTGCCAGTTGATCAAAAGGGCGTGACGTCTGCTCCGATAAATAAAGAAGAAGAAGAAGAAGAAAGTGGGATTAGATGAAGCACGGCGCTGAGAGCAGCAGCCCTCGGGCGCCCTCTGCTGGCGTCAAACCAAACGCCAGTATGACGCGAACACAAATGAACGACACTCGTTCAAAATCGGCAGGTTTGTTCAAATTGACACTAAACCACAACCAGGTTACAGTTGCCAACAATTTTCTCTTCCGCTTCGGTCAATATTGCACACAGAAATATGTATACATGTTGGACAAATTCACACTTATTTCAGATTTAGGCTGATGTAGCACAAGTCAAGAATAAATCAGGGGATTTTCTATTTATCTGAAAGAAAAAAATTATTTAAAAATATGTGTACTTTATCATGATAATAATAAGTTACATATAGAGATACACAAAGGAGATTTTAAAATGACAATTATGTAATAAACCACTAAATGTAATCTCTTCTATATATATATTTTAAAGAAATGGAAATGCCTCTTCTATATTACTGTTCTTTATTCAAGTACTTTTGAGCGTGAACAGCCTCTTTAAGGTTTTTTTTCCCCCAACAATCCAATTTTATTTATGTCTAGACTTTGACTAGGCCACCATAGTTGCACCTTTCCCCCAACCTGCCCTCAAATTTTATGTCCTTAAAATTATACTTAAATAAACCAATGGCTTGTTTGAGTGGAAGCCTCTTATAACCTTCAACATTTGAACAATTACATTAAAGCATTGGGTGAAATTTTTTGCTTTTGACAGCCACTCAAAACATTTCTCAACGAAGACATGATGAAACAGAAACCTCGCAAAACAATGAAATGTTCGTAAGATGTTAGGTCTGAAGTTTCAAAAATACTCCAACAAAACATCTCAGATTGATTTGAGATAAAATATCTAATACTTTCAAATTAACTAAAGTAACCTGATTGTAGCAAATATTATAATGTAGATCTACTGAGCAGCAGATTTAGTAAAAATGTCAATGTTACAGCCAAGCAAGATTATTATTACTATTAAATCAACTTGTGTAAGTTGCAGCTTGTAAAGTTTTTAACAAGCTCACAGGTTGTAGCTTTCTTCCACAACTTGGGAGGAGACAGACATTTTAAATATTTAAACTACGACTTGACCTGTATCAAATTTTTATGAAAGTGTCTCTTTTTTCTTTTTAGCTTTTTGGGGGGATTTTTTCCCCCTCCGTCATCTGGAATAGTCAAAAATAGCCAAATTAAAGAGTTTTTCTTATTCTGATGCTTCGTAGCAATAACTATACTGGTGAATAAAGCAGGACTCCACTTGCTACTTCGCTAAATTCTTAGTCAGAATTGGCTCAAGCCTTGAAATTGAGATCAATAAAATAAACAATCACACAACATCAAAAATGTCTTTGAAATATCAGTAAAAATATCAACAAAACTGACAAAATAATAAGAACAATAATGGTCAATTACATTTGAAATGTATATAAATAATGGTCTGGCTAATATTAGTTTTTTCAGCTGTTGCTCTGCATTAAGACGGACAGGTTTTCCTCTATGCCCCCTTAACTAGTGGGGAGCCACAAGGCTCAGCTTTGGGTCCACTTTTGTTTTCTCCTTATATTACTCCACTTGCTGGCATTATTCAGTCCTTTTCAGATATCACCCATCACATTTACGCGGATGACATTCAATTGTATTTTTCCTTTAGAAAGCATCAACTGGACAGGTAGGCCATCCTCGTACAATGTTTGTCCCGTATCGGTGACTGGCCCTCCAGTAACTTTCTGGTTCTAAACTTCAGTAAAACAGAAACTATGATTATTGCTCCCACTCACTTTCATCAAGATACCAGCCAATTGCATCCTTATGCCCATTAGTAAAATCAAAGGTAGAAAATTTAGGTGTCACAATAGATTCATCATTGGGCTTCGGCTCACACATTAAGGCTGTTTCCAGTTCTTGTTCTTTCATTTGAGAAACATTTCCAAGTATAGTCAAATGGTCTCCAGAGTTGACCTAGACAAAATCATTCATGCTTTTGTGTCATCTCGTCTGGACATCTGTAATAACTGCCTGGATAAATCCTCAATTTCACATTTGCAGCCAATGCAGAACGCAGCAGCCAGACTTCTCACCAAATCCAGTGAATTCTGTCATATCTCTCCTGTTCTATATTCACTACACTGGCTCCCAGTTGATTTTAGCATTCGTTTTAAAGTCTGGCTCCTGATTATCTTTGTCAGATAAATATTCTGCTGCTCATGGTCTTCGTTCTCAGACTCTGAATCTTTTGGTTGTTAAAAACTAAAGGGGACCGGGCTTTCCAGTCGGCGGCCCACAGCTTGCTCTTTCAGCTCCGTTTTGCCGACTCTGTGGAGGATTTTAAAAAGCAGATAAAACCTTTTTATTTTCCCAGGCTTTTATCTCTTGATTTTATTGTGCTTCTTATGTTGGTTTTATGTGTTGTATGGTTTTAAGGTTGATTTCTATTGCACATCGCTTTGTGACTTTATGTCTGTGAAAAGCGCTTTATAAATAGACTTTACTTACTTACTAACTTTACTTCATTTGGACTCTCCCAGAATCTCTTCCCAAATGGCAGGAGCTCAAATTCACCATGGTGGGTTGTTGTCCTTCAAGATGAACCTTTGGTCCAATCTGGTTTTCTTCCAGGATTGGACTACATCCATTATCCTGTGTATCCATCCTGGTGAACAAACTTTACACAATATTATCCCAATAGCCATTGTACTTTGTGTAAGCTGCGGTTTTATGGAAAAGTTTGAGCAATTCTCAATAAATTTTATATTTTCTTGAAAAAAACCAAAACCTTTCTGTAAATTTCATGAAGTTCAAACCACAAACAAATACATTAAAAACATGGCATGTCAAAAAATTAGAGCCAATTCATTTCTTTAGCACTTCTTTGGACCTTCAAAAGACCTACTGGAACTTGTCAGGAACGGCAGGAATTGTTATTAGCAGTCTGGTGATGACATTTCCGCACCTTGAAAAAGACTCTTGCTCTTCAAAGCTCATTGTAGCACTCAGCAGCCAACTGGGGATCTGAAAATGAAGCTAATTTACACCAACAAAGCGCTGAGGGATACAAACAACCATCAAAGTCCTCCAAACTAACAAAGGGCTCCGTATCTAAAGTGTCATTAAGAAATGGGGATGGGGTCAAGACAATGTTTGAAAGGGAACTCGGCTAAAACTTTATGCTTTCTGAAAGGTAAATCAAACTTTCAGATCTTATCTGAAAAAAAGCAAACAAAACAAAAACACACACACACACAAAAGTGGGCTGTATAATAAATGCTTTGGAAAGAAACAAAGGTATAAATTCATCTACAACCTTATCACAAATGGCTTTTATACAAAACATCTGAAGATAAAAAAAACAAAACAGAAATCTCACTACAATATAAGGTGCAAGTATTGACCTTTGGTACAAAAATGGCTAATATATTCAAACTATTTGTGAAGATCCTATGAAGTAGGAGATCGCAAATACGATAGTGAAGCAATTTAAGCTCAGAGAGAAAAATCGAGTGGAAAAATTGACCGTATTTTTTGAAAAGCACAACAGCCTAATATAAGATATATAGTTGGAAGTGAAACTCCATCAAATCCTCACAGCGGATCAAAAAATAAAAAAAAAGGTGCGAACGATCGAAGAAGATGGAAAAAGACCCCACCTGGAGTGTAAACACGGCTGGTGGTGGATGAGCAGACTCAGCAGGTGGCTGACACTTTGGGTGAGAATTTTAAAGCATTGGGAAGAACAGAAGAGGCAGACGAGGACTGCATGACGAATCAGGATTAGATTTAAAGAAAAGGGAACATTTGGCTCAATTTACAAAAGGGAAGAAATTCTTTGTCCTTCCTTTAAAAGGCTCTAAGCATGCTAATGATTAAGTGCAAATTGTTGAACAGTCTCCAAATGTGTTGCAAGAGTAAATCAAAGAATGTTTCTACCAACTTCAAACATTCAAACATTTTATATAAATAAAATGCTTTGTCTTTTCATAAAGATGTATTTCTGCTGGCTTTGTGCATTTGGAAATGGAAATTTTTGCTCATTTCTCACATATATAATTATCAGTCTGGTTAGATGGAAAGCAGTAATAAGCAACTAATTGTTAGGTTTTAATGTTTTGTAGAGAATGGAAATTCTTCTGGCTTTTCTCAACAGCATCGTTGTCGTTGCCACTCAGGTTTAATATATAGAGATTGTGACAAACAGTCATCCTGCTTAAGTATTAAATTGGGGTTGACTTCTTAAGGCACTCAGATGTTCTGGGTGTTGAGTGAGAAAATCTCAGTTCTCTGATCCTTATTTTGGGAAAAATATATTGAAAACTGCTTCTTCCACATTATAATTGTGCACTTTTGTGTGAGATTATCTCCTCCTCTAAATGTGTCCAGAAAAATCACAGCTTGTGGTTTTAATGTGAGAAACTGTGAAAAGGTTCAAGGCTAGTAAATACTTTTGCACGACAAAGTTTGTGTGTCAGCGTTGGACGATTCAACCCTCAGAGAGTCATCATCACGTTTGGGATTAGGAAAGGTGAGTCCAAGGAACCACTTCATGGGGTTTTGCAGAATACATGATTAATTATATTGAGTACAAATGAGAGAATAATGACATTTAATGATACCAATTATTGATGCTATAGCTAACGTACAGTCACTGGTTTTCCTTTAACCTCACAAAAGATAAAGTAGATAATTAAGCGACTTTATTGACTTATTGCTGAAGCTATCTGAAGGAGCTAGCTTATAGCTCTTTATGTATGCCAACATTTTCAAGATATGCAAAGTCACATTGAAGTTAAATTTGTGCTTGTAAACAATGTTCTTTATTTTCTTGTGAATTAAATTTATCATTTGAGAGTAACTTATAACTTGCTAGCTATATAGCTAGCTAGTTAGCTAGACAGTTAGCTAGCTTGCTTGCTAAATAGCCAGCTAACTTGCTAGATAGAGTACAGAAACCCTTATGAGGCTCATTTCCAAGTTCCAACCACAGTTCATTGAGGTTTTTTGTTTGGTTTTGTTTACAATAGCTTAAAAAGAAGAAAAAGAACTATCCAGTACAACCTGCCCAGCTTTGTGAAAATAAAATCTCCCACAATTTTTAGCTTACCTTCATCACAAGGTGGCCTAATTACACTGTCTGATCAGTAGTAGGAAGAAGTCACTTTAACAGGACCTGTCTGACAACAAGAGGCAGGCTGTCATCACAAAAAGCAAAAAGAAAAAAAAAAGACCTGATGAGAAAATCTATCAGTCCTGTAAGGACTACAAATCCATTTCTAAATCTTTGGGACGCTGCGATCCACAGCATAAGCCATTATTCAGAAACAGAGAAAGAATGTAATAGTGGGGAACCTTCCCATAATTTATCATCTTTAATACCAGAATTAGTTTGAAGTCCTGAAACATATTAGAGTGACAAAATCTGTGTGAAATCGTATTCGCGGCACTGTACGTCTGAATGTACTTTTTTAAATATTAGCAGGAGAAATTTCTATACAAAGTTGCTTAGTTTCAGTCACAGATTCTCATGCAGCTGCTCAGGTTTTATTTTAAGAATGCTTTTATGCTGGAATGGCACTCCTGCTCAGCGTCATGTGGAGAGCACAAAGCAAATGCAGTGCTGGTGAGATTCAAACAAGGCAAATAAGATAAAAATCAGAACGTGGAATACAGAGCAAAGATTATGCATGCTGGAGGAGTTCTTGCTGCGTCTAATTACTGAGGAGGAATGATATGTAAAAACCTTGTTGCCAAAGAAATGGGGAAATTAGGAAGCATAAAAGAAAGTGGGTCGTCATAAATTGCAGTCAAGCATGAACAACAAGTATGCCGACATGAAACATCAACAAAAGGCTAAAATAATTTCTGTCACAAAATTCGACATACATTATCATGAAAAAAAAGCAAATTAGAACATACATTAAGAGGATGGAAATGAATGATTGGATTTATCTCCTCCCACAAAATCCAACAACCTTTGTCTCTGGCTCCGATGAGGTCACCAGCACATTCTTTATTCTGGACCAAATCTAATATCCTCTGTAATGACAGCTGAGAGTGATAAATGACCACAGGCCCATTACCCAGCGCTCACATCGCTCAGTGTGGGTGACATCCAGCCTCACATATTTATAATTTAGGCTGTCATTGTGCTGTGTGTCCAGGCTGCCTGATAGGAGCGCTTCAGCTTGACTTTTAAGTTTTTTTAATAGAAATTCAGGAGGGAGGGAAGCAGTCGACGTCCAAAGCAAGCTAATAGCTCCAATTTCACCGAATTTCTCAAACTCCCGTCACAACATGTGGAAGAAAGTCACGTTAAATGAACAAGAACTCAGTCAGTCCGCAGGCAGATATGCAGGTAAAATTAAATTTTAATTCAGGCTCACTCAAGCGGAGAACGAGTCCCTTTATTTGTTTGCCGTTTATGGAAATTACTTTTTCCAATTCAAGTCTTCAGATATGATTCATAACATTCCAAAGTAGAGTTTCTCTGCCACACGTCTGTTTATTACAGGGGTAGAGGTGCTCAAATTTAATTTGTCGCTTCCGTTTTTAAAGGCTGCTGTATTTTAGCAGACAGGTAGGGGTTTTTTAAAGGTCATTTGCACTTAGATTTTCATTTTATCAATCAAAATGTCGTTTCTCAAACGGTTATTATTACTGGCTTTAGAAAATAAAGCAGCAAGTTGCAATGAACAGCAACTTCTTTATCGGCAGAAACGTAATAGATTCAGTCACAGCATGCTGTAGGGGGTGAGCTATATAAATATGAGTCAGTCAACATGAACTCAAGTGGCATCATTCTGGAGTTTGATTTAAAAGCATGCATAAAAGACAGATTGGTGCCAAGCCTCAATAGACATGGAAAACGATTAATATTTGATTGTCTGTGGCTTTGGAAAGTACAAACGGCTTTGAAGTGTAAAACACTTGGCTTTTCTCAAATAATTTCAAACAGTTTTTTCCACATATACACTGACAACTGTACAGTTTAACATATAGAACAATAAACATGTTTGGGGAATTTGAATAAGGAAAAAGATGCAAAAATCTGTTTTGTTTTGTTTTTTTAAACTAATATGATGTTGAAGGACCTTCAGAATACAATTGGCAAGAAAAAAAAAACATTGACTTGATAGACAGCTAAGTGGCACACAGATTTTTCTCATATTTATTCATTCATATCCTTTAGCTAATGATGTAGTTTACAGAAAGCTTACAGAAGACCTAAGTCGCTTTGTCATATAAAGGTATCAATCAGGAGATGGCTACGAAAAGATCGACTGCAGACAGTCATCACAAGAGGACAAAAGACTTGACCAAAATGGATATGCCTCAAAAAGTATTGCAAAGCCAACATGGAAGCTTTTCTTGGGGGCCGATACATCGCCGAGGGCAACCCTGAAGTAGCAGCGGGAATCTCCAACACTGACTGGGATCTGTATTCTCCTTGGGTTGAGGTTAAGGAATAAGACTGGGGCGAAAATAAAGTTATTTTATTCCAGAAACATCCAAGCCCTGCTAAAATCTCAGATAAAAGTGGGAAGATGTATGCTGATCTGACTAAACTACATTTGAAGATTCAAGCAACAATTCCCAAAGGGATGTTTGGCGTACATATGTTCACTGAATGGACACCACATCCAGACTGAAACATTGCAGCGTCATATTCTGGGGTTAAATTTCTCCAATAGGACTAAGGCTTCTGCTAAGAATTGGGAGTTAGGAACAAGGTGAGTTTTGACTCAAAACCTTCTGGTCTCTAGAAAGCTGAAGATAAATAACTTAGCATCTTTGTAAAAACAACAAACAAAAAGAAAAGACATTGAAACTGAAAACAGGTTAAAGTTCATTTCTTTCTTTTACATTCTTTTGATGGTGAAACAAGTTTAAAACTCTGTTTTAAAGCTTCTCATTCTTAATTCAAGTTTCAGTTTGAAGTGCCTCATACCCACACCTGGTCTTGCCTTCATACTTACAGTTTAAAATCACCTACAAATACTGAAAATGTTTGGGGAAGGTTTTAGTTCCCAGCACAGGTCCAATGTGTTGATGTTGCAGCCATACCTCAAGTTTAAGGTTTTGAGCTTTGACGATAAAGTTGGAAGAGCTTTTTGCTTTGGTTGCCGCAGCAGACAGGAGTACACACACACACACACACACACACACACACACACACACGTGTGTAAAACACCAGTGCAATTGAGCCTGCCTGCCTCTCCACAGACTTGATAAACACAGCAGACACACACTTCCTGTCCTTGAGGGAGCACCGTTTCTCACTCTCTTATCTGTGAAGTAGCACATTTGTCCTGGAAGATTCCCTTCACGTTCAAACGCAGCAATTGTCGAACATTGTAAAGAGTGAAAAGAGCTCGGAATATTTTTTTTTAGCTCAGTTAGAAAGTAAGTAAAGTTTATTTAAATAGAACCCTTCACATATAGAGTCACAATAAAACATGATTACATTAAATCTGAAATAAAAGAGAAAAATAAGATACATTTTTGATCTCCTTTTTCCCCCCCGATCAACTGAAGGTTTTTTTGTTGACACATGAAAAGTGAATTCAAGTGTCTATGGAGAAAAAAAACACAATTTTGGACAAAAGCAAAACCAAACCTCATCAAATGTGGCTACGCTTCGAGTTCAAAAGTTCAACTTGTTGCTTGATCAGAGAAGCAGCGCTCTCTGGGGTAAAGATGAAACACGGTTTTCACAGACGTCAGTTTTACGAGCTGAAGTTATTGTTGAACCAGTTATTCCTTGTAAGTCAGAGTTTGAAGAACTAAGAATCGTTTTTGTCATCAGCATAAAAGTGATCAGAGATACAGCGAAGTATCCAAATGTCTAAATGGGAGGAAATTGAGCTGAAAAATCTGACTTGTTTAGTTGTTTTATATATATATATATATATATATATATATATATATATATATATATCTTTTTGTTACGTAACTCATGAATTGTTCATTATTATTATTATTATTATTATTATTATTATTATTATTATTTTGTTAAACTACAGCCATGTGAGACAAAGTCATTATGATTGCATTTATTCACTTGTTCCTTAAATGTGTCACAGTTTACTCTCTTATTTTGTAGTTAATCGTAATACTTTGGTTTAAATATTGCTCTTGTAGCTTTGCGTCACATTGTGTAATATTATTTTACACTTTACATCCAATCATTCATTTTTGAAGCTAATAATTATAAATCTTCCGATAATTTGACATTTTCTGCAGTTAAACAGTCAATTTCTGGGAAATAATTTCTGTAAATTGTTTTTCTGTTTAAACTCACCATTGTTTCCATTGTTAGACTTTTTGTCTAACAATGTCATCAAGTGACATCTTTTGCAATCTGAGAGACTAAAGTTGAGTTGCTATGAAAACTGCAATGATGCTGCTGTTCAAAACATCACTGTTTTGAACAATGATGTTTGTGCATGACTTACAGTGCATGTAAGTCTTTGTTGGCCGATGTAGCTTTAGCATCCAGGCTCCAATCTCGTTCCATGGCCACGGTGTTTCCTATATGGCTTATAGGAAACGTCACTTCGTGTGGCTTTCTTTCGATGATGGATATTTTTCCGAGGGTATTTCCCATACAGCTGGAGTGGGCAATCCTGGTCCTCGAGGGCCAGTGTCCTGCAACTCTTAGATGTCTCCCTGGTCCAACACAGCTGAATCCAACAGCTGAATCACCTCCTAAGTGCAGTCAAGTCCTCCAGAGTCCTGCTAATGAACTCATTATTTGACTCAGGTGTGTTGAAGTAGAGATACATCTAAACGTTGCAGGAGACCCTCGAGGCCTGGAGTTGCTAAGATCCCCCAGCTTCAGCTGTGGATATCTGCATCCCTTCTAGAGTTACCATTCACCTCTTGACTGTTTCTCCCGTAGGCAGTTGTGCATTAGTCTTTCCAGTGTCAAGAGATGGATTAAGCAATGCTCCTCAAGATATTTAAAGATTGCTATGTTTTGTTTTATAACCTAACTCTGCGTTAACCATCTGCACAGCTATGTTTGTTTTCGCTAATGTTCTCCAACAAACCTCTGAGGCTTTCAAAGAACAGCCGTGTTTATACTGAGATAAAATGACATCCCTGCAGAGTCTTTTCACACTGTATTTTATTTATAGGTAGGCTGTCATATTATAGGTCAATATAAATTCACATCACGCCTTTGAGGTTGTTATTAGCTGTAATGTTGTTAATAGTTTTTCAGGATTATGAATCTGTCTCACATTAACTGGATATGAATTGTTAAACTGAAACATCTAAATCGATGAAATCCTGACGTAACAACAAAAGTTAACTTGTTAAACTACACAAATGTTGTGTTTCTCGTGAGTAGTAGGTTTAACTAGGGTATTTCCCATACAGGTTACTGAATGGAGCTTGTGTGATTCCAAGGTTGGAGCTAAGATCCTCCAACCTTAGCTGTGGATATATACATCCCTTCTAGAGTGACCATGCACCTCTTGACTGTTTCCCCCATAAATGTTGTCCTTGTCCACCATCACTGAGCGACTGCTCCAAGCTGAGCTTTCTCTCAGTTGGATTTCCTCTAGATTTTATTTTCTCTGCTCCGGCCAGAAAACCGAAACCTCCCAGTGGGTAAAATCATGACTGTGACTGATTGTAAAACCCTTCCTGTAGGGGACTGTTGACCTGTCAACCTTTTAATAAATAAATAATCTCTACAGTAGAACATGCTTGGAAAAAAGCCGCATTCTTATACATTCGCCACTAGGTGGCAGAAAAGAACCAAGAAATATTTGCAAAGAAGAACAAAGCAAACCATCATTCTGTTCCGTTTATTCTGAATAAAAAATAAAAAAAAAGATGAGTGCAGAAATGGTGCAACAAGGCGGTATTGTTCCACTATCTAAGATTGTACTGGCCAGGCAGAGCTACCTTTATCCAACTGGCTTTGGGGTGAAAATAAAATAATCTGTTCAGACTTTTAACAATGGATGCATTCAGGAAAACCTAAGGGAGACATCCGGCTCGCTCAGATATCTCTGAAAGTGACTCCCTGAAAGAGACTCAATATCTAACATCTGCTAGATATTGAGTGAGTTTGCCAGACACGAAACATTTTTAAATGCCAGCTAAGATTAGATTGTCATGTCTGCGTCTTATCGCGCATCTTTTTATTCAAGTGAGCTCTGCGTTAAAGCTCATACTGTAGCGTTCTGCCGCTGCGTTGGCTCCTGAAATGTCCCTGACCTGAGGAGACCTCCAGCTTTTTCTCAGGCAGGATTGAGATGGCTGAACATGCAAGCTGTGCAGTTTTTATATGTGAGCCCCTTTCACACTTAAGTAATCAATTATTGAAATATAGCACCAAAGTGTATTCCGCGACGCACATTTATTCATGACCTTTCCATAGGTTTTCAAAAAATATATATGCATTAACATCACTTTTAGAAACAGATGAGCATAAAGCATTCTGACCAAAAGTCCAACATTACTGCGGTCACAGCTCGTCAGATCACTCTTTTTAAATCGTCTCTTGTTCTGGGAATCCCACCAGGTCAACAACTTACACATCATATTGCAAAAGTATTCACAGTCCGTCGACTTTTTACTTTTTGTCCTGTTACAACCATAAACATGTACTTTTGTTTTTAAGAATTGGAGGATTTAGTGGATAGTCTGTTCAGGTTGTTTTACAATAATCTGGCGTTTGGCATACAACGCAAAGAATTCTTTCTCACAGGGAAAATGAAATATTATTCTGTACCATATCAGAAGTTTGGTATTAAGTTCAAAATGCACTGAAATGGCATAATTCCCTAAGTGAGTAAAAAGATAACATAAAAGATTTTTTTTTAAATCTAACTAGAAATAGAAATTATCTCAAAACTAATGGGAAAAAAACAACTTTGAAAAAAAAGGACCATTTAGAAACTGAATGAAATGAAATTCATGAATGAAAAGAATGTAAAGTTTTCAACACTTGCACTTTTTTTTTTTTTTGCCAGAAGTCTTCCGTCATACTCTCGGTACAATTATTGTTTTTTGCATACTGGATTAACTAAACATTAATTTCTTCATGAGAACATGCTGTCTCTTATTTAGATATTCTGATATATTCCATCCGCAGAATAATTTATGCAAGATGTCATGACTAATTCACCCTCAATAATCCTGGGCTTGAGCCTCTGCCCATCCTTGATGCCCCAAGTGCTCTTTTTTGAGTTTATTAATTAATTAATTTATTTATTACTTAAAAAATATACATATGTTTTTATCTGTACGTCAGGAGGTCTGCTTATGCTCCTCAACAATAGTATTCAGCTAAATATAACAACTTAGCTAAATAAATGAGTCTGGCTTCCCTCGGTCTAATAATGACTCGGAACTGATCTGACAGGAAATTTTAACGTATTACTGGGTAGTTAAATGTTTATTGTTGACAATACTGAAACACAACTAGTCTTAAAAATGACAAGCAAAAAATATAATACAATTAAAATTCATATACATTTTTGAACTTCTGTTAAATCCAAATTATGTAATCAACCAGTAAATTTTAAAACAATTAAAGTTATAAACACATTTTGATTTGTATTCCACATGTAAACATACTTTATGTTTTGTGTATGTGTAAAAATTGCATCAAAGTAACGTGAAATGTTGACACGCATATGCAGAGACGCAGGCAGTCTGGGGATACTGGTGCAAACACCAGCAAGGAAATACCCTGTAATATATTTGACTATATTACAAAAGGACTCGGATGGATCATTCAGACGAACTTTAGTGAATAAAAGGATGAATGAATCATACATAATATGATATAAGACAGAGTGTAGGAACTAAGCTAACATACATAGCTTTTCTGGGAAAAACTCTCCAAATTTTCTAGCTATAAAATAATAACTAGTACAGTTACTAGTTTAGAGCTTTATTTGTTCTAAAGCATCATGGGATACATAGTCCATTCCACTAAAGGTCCACAAATAGTCCGTTTTGAACCAGACACTAACAATCAAGTGGTAACTAAATCTATGAAATAACAATTGCAACTCAAATAGTTAGTTATATTAAATTATAATATCCCAAATAATAAATCCTAAGCAAATCCTGGTTAAACCCAAAACAAATAATCAACATACCGTTCAAGCCCCGGTTCCGCGTCGACCGTGTGTACCACTGATGGGCAGCCTGGGATGGCATCCCCTTGCTGGAGCCCCACAGGGCCCCACAGGGCCCAACAGGGCTCCATCCAGGCCGATGTCGCTGATCGGCCTGGAGAAGCTCAGGTGCAGCCTGGCCTGTTCACCAGCAGCGACCACTGGGGGATCTGCTGCACCTTCCCTGTGAGGCACAATTTAAACATTTTTATTTGTTTGTTTTAATTTTTTTGTTTGTTTGTTTGTTTGTTTTAAAAGATCATTTTTAAAAAAGCTCAGTTTTCTGTGAGTTCAAGAATGTAAATGTTCAACAGGACACGGTTTGATAACGGGAGCCTCCTTTCCCTGCCTATCAGCAGGAGGAGGATTCTATTCATCCAGATTTTTGTAACTTAAGCTGAGTGAAAGGGAAAATTGTGGTAAAAACAGGCGCACAAGCAATTAGTAATGACATGACCAGAACATATTAACGAGACACTTCTATTTCTTATAAACAGCAGAAATTTTCTAAGTGACAGAGTTTCATTTTTTCAAACACTGCAAGCCAAAATGATCAGAATTGCCCAAAAGAAATTATTGAAATGGATCTATATCATCTACACGTTTTGCTTTTTAAATCAGATTACTAAAATATATGGTCTATTAAATGATGTTGTGATTTACTGACTTGTACCAGTGGAACAAATTGGACAGAAATTTAGAACTTTTAAAATGTGCGCTGCTCCTTTAAGAGATCGAAGTCAGCGCTTCGTATCCTAGGAGAAGTTTTGTTTACTTCCGGGTTGTCGCTGCAGAGAACACCAACACGCCCTGAACACCGAGCAAAGCGGATTAAAGTCCTGCAGAGATGGCAGAGGAGGCAGAAGACGAAATACCCGGTAAATGCATATAAACCGTGTTATATTACGGAGGCAGAGCGGCGTGTTTCTGGAATATTAGCCTAGCATGCTGTTAGCTGGTAACATCCGGGTAATTAGCTGTGTTAAAACCCCACACCAGCTTCTATATTAGCCCATAGGCTAAAGAAGACACACATTAAAGTTCGTAATTTCTCTGCCAGTAACTTTTTCTGCTTCGAGCTTTGTTCTTATCGGGTTAATTTACAGCTCAGTATTAAAATATGAAAACTTGGGGGTTTTGGTGATGGTCCTGAGCTAGGAGATCAATTTAAATACAAAATACTTTATTGATTCTAAAAGGAAAATGAAATGTTGGAACTCTTAAGAATTTTTGAATTAATGTAAAAGTTGTTAGTTAAACTCCACCAGTTTGAACCAGTTTAAATGTTGAAAACAAGAGCTGGGAAGTTTTTCTAATGCAACCACTGGGGAGCATCTGTATTTTACTCAAATGTCATCCATCCGTCCGTCCGTCCGTCCGTCCGTCCATCCATCCATCCATCCATCCATCCATCCGTCGAGATGAAGTGTAAAGAGCAGCTGAATCTCCTTCCTGGTTGCTTTTCTTGTTTCATTCTTGTTCTCTGTGCCTCTGTGTTTTCTGCAGAGTCTGGAGCAGTTTTCACGTTTGGAAAGAGTAAGTTTGCTGACGACATGCCCAGTGTGTTCTGGCTGAAGAACGACGTTCCTGAGAGGATCACCTGTGGAGATGAGCACAGTGCCTTGGTCACAGGTAGACGCTTTTCTTTTTGCTTCTTGTAGAATTGCTGCTGGTTGATCCTGAGCTGCAGCTGCTGCTTCCTCCTCAGGAAACGGGAAGCTCTTCATGTTCGGCAGCAACAACTGGGGCCAGCTGGGCCTGGGCTCCAAGAAGACGGTACAGAAGCCCACCTGTGTCAGAGGTAGGTGGGGTCTCCAGGTGAGGGCCTCTGACAGGAAGTGAGACAGGAAATGACCTGCTCTCTCCTCATTTTTCCAGCTCTGAAGGGTGAGAAGGTCCGGCTGGTGGCGTGCGGACGGAACCACACTTTGATCAGCACCGGTTGGTTCCTGACCCCAACCACAGCACTGATCTGGGGTGAGAGTTCAGCCGCTTCACTTTGGGTGTGTGTCTGCAGAACAGGGACACGTGTTCGCCTGCGGCGGGAACGGCGAAGGCCAGCTGGGACTCGGCGACTGCGAGGAGCGGACCGCCTTCCAGAGGATCGGCTTCTTCCAGACGCACGGACCAATCAAGATGCTGGCTGCCGGGTCCAACACCTCCGCCGCCCTGTCAGGTGAGACAACATGACAGATGATGTGCAGGTTTCCCTCAGTACCTCATCCTCCGTAGTCAGCATTTTGCTAATTCTTTAAAGTTTGTTATGAATGTATTCAACTCACGTATTTTCTGATATGATTTAATTAGAAAACATCTACAATATTTTAAAATGATATTTTTTAATTAAATTGAAAGAAATGTTGTAACTGTATGTTGGATTTCTTGTTTTTAATCAAGAGATATTCTATATTTAAAAGGTTTAAATTAATTTTAAAACTGAAGCCTGTTCTTTTAAAAAGTTTGATAATACAATAATAATACATTTTAAATGCCCCATTTCTAAATCTTACTTTAAAAAAAACCCTCTAATTTAGACATGATAAAATTTAGAAACAGTAGATTTTAATTTTTAAAAAATATACTTTGAACAATTTTTTAAAATAAATATTTAAATAATTCTGTTTCATATATCTATGGTATATTTATTTTTTTATTATTGAAACACAAAATTAACATTTTCAAAATTAGTGTAAAAATTTTGAGGTTTTTTTTAACATTCATCTTGTTAATATTTACTTTTTTATTACACTTAGAGTAAATATTTTATAATTAAAAGTGTTTATTAATTCCTTATTTTGAACGATTTCTCTGTAAATTAAGATGGTTGTTCATTGGCTGTCCTGTAGCGACGTTGCCATGGTGACGACATGACCCTGATGTTGTTTGCAGAGGACGGGAAGCTGTTCATGTGGGGCGAGAACTCTGAGGGTCAGATTGGGCTGGGGAAGCGAAGCCAGGCGACCCGGCCGTTGGAGGTCAGCGTGGGCCGGCCGGTCAGCTGGGTGTCCTGCGGGTACTACCACTCCGCTCTGGTGACAGGTGAGACTCACCTGGTGGCTGGTCTCACCTGGAGGAGACCGGCTAATGTGTGCGTGTTTGGCAGCGGACGGAGCGCTGTTCACCTTCGGGGAGCGGGACAGCGGGAAGCTGGGGCTGCGGCCGGAGCGGCTGGCCGGACACCGAGTCCCGCAGCGGGTGGAGAGCATCACGGAGCCGATGCTGCTGGTGGCCTGTGGCGGCAGCCACACGGTGGCGCTAACAGGTTAGCCATCACACACCAACTGGCGAAGAATAAGAGCTTTAGAGACGAGCCTGCACGAAAACGCAAAGAAAATGAACAAAAACTGGGAATAATCATTTAATTTCATTGTATATTCGTGTATGTTAAGCTTTAGATTTAGTTTTAAATAAAAAAAAAATTATAAATAAAATATTTATGCTTTACAGTTTATTTTCATGTTATTAATGCTTAACAGAATTTCTTTATTAAAATATTAAAATACCTATTTATTTATTTTATTATTTGTTAATAAAATATATTTTTGGGATATTTTATCTTATTTTATAACAATTTTAATTATTTTTCTTTTCAGTTACATAATCAGACTATTGTTTTGTGTCGGAGCTTTGCAGCATGTTTTACTGCTGTGTAGTAACCAGCAGAGTGTGTGACCTTTGACCCCAGTCAGCGGCAACGTCTACTCGTTCGGCCTGGGTCAGTTCGGCCAGCTGGGCCTCGGGACGTTTGTGTTTGAGTCGCAGCTGCCGCGCCCCATCCAGCGCTTCCAGGCGGGCCGGCCAACCTGGGTGACCTGCGGGGAGAGCCACACTGCCGTCCTCACAGGTGACCTTCGACCTCTGACTGGGTCAGGCCCCCAACCCGCTCTGACCCTGCGGCTCTCTCCCCAGACAACGGGCTGCTGTACTCATTTGGCGACGGCCGGCACGGGAAGCTGGGCCTGGGTGAGCAGAACTTCACCAACCGGTTCCACCCGGCCGTGGTTCCCCGCTTCCTGCCGCTCGCCGTCCAGGCCGTGAGTCGCTGCCGTCAGGCCATTAGGCTGCTGTCAGAACGCCATCAGGCTGTCAGCCCTGACCCATGTGCTCCTTCCTGTCCAGGCGGCGTGCGGAGGTTGCCACATGGTGGTTCTGGCCCGGCCCAGAGGACCCGGCTGCTCCGCCATCACACTGGAGGACGGCGCATTCGACTTCCTGGGGGAACCGACTGCCACACTGCAGCGCAGCCTCTCTGCCCGGGTCCGCCGCAGGGAACGGGTCGGTTCTGGTGCTGGGGCAGGTCCAAACAGGTCCAAACAGCTGCAGAACCAGTGTTGGCTGATGGAACCTCCCCATGTCCTGCAGGAGCGATCTCCGGAGCAGTTTGGAACCTTGGCCCACTCGCTGCCCGCCAGGACCTCGGGCGTCCTGCAGACAGCACTTCCTGCCTCGGGCCAACTGGACAACAAC
The DNA here is from genome assembly GCA_903066825.1 of Alfaro cultratus. Classification (NCBI taxonomy): domain Eukaryota; kingdom Metazoa; phylum Chordata; class Actinopteri; order Cyprinodontiformes; family Poeciliidae; genus Alfaro; species Alfaro cultratus. The sequence continues at coordinate 149,901 of CAEFZX010011054.1, forward strand.
CACGGGCCAGTTCTGCTGGCTCTGTCCGAACCGGACCAGAACCAGCCGAGCCACAGGCCGGTTCTTAACGGGACCCAGCACTTCGGCTCAGATGACATCCATCAGGGTACCAACTTCAGTCAATCAATATATTATCATTAATATCATTATTCAATACATTTAGTGATTGGTTCCATGGTATCAGATTTTGTCTTTTTAAAAAACATTTCATCCTTTTTAATTTTAGTTTCATGAACTGACTCACCAAATTTTAGTTTTTTAAAAGAGAATAAAATTTTTTATCCCTTTTTATTTTTGCTTAACTCATTTCAGTGTTTTGACTTTCTTTGCATTTATTTTAATAAATAAATAAAAAAATGTGTTTCACAAAGTTTTAAATACAATTCATATTAGTATTTAATTATTCTCCAATCAATTGTTTATGTTTGTATTTTTTGTGCTTTTGTATTTCTTATAACTATACATTTTATAAGAAATAAATATATTCAGGCATTTTTTAAAATTAAATTTAATGTCTTACTTTTTAAAATTTATTGTCATTCACCTAAAATATAAATGTTATTTCTGTTTTTTAATCCCCTGTTTTTCAGTGAAGTGTTTTAGCTTTTTTGCATATATTTGAATGAAATTAGAACCTCTGTGAAGTTATATTTTAAATTTTTTTCTCTTAACAGTTATAATTTCTAAAAATAAAATTCTAGTGTATCTAATGAGCTATAGTCAATGTTAATAATTTATATACTATTTAATTCTACAATTAATTAATACATAATATTTTTCTATTTTAGTTTTTCATTTTAATTATTTAAATTAAAACCCCTTTTTTATTTCATTTAGCTATAATTTAAAGTATCTGGATGTGGATGCACTAATAATCACTGGCTATTAGCATTTTTCTTTTTATGAATCCAGGCTTGTCTGTAGTAAGGTACGTTAAATGAGGCTCATTGTGTTGGATGGTGTGCTGCTCCTCAGGGCAGACAGGGGGCGATGTGGAGAGCCTGACAGACTGCGACAGCGTGAGAGGACTGGGAGAAACCACTGACTTCCTGAACCTGGTGAGAAATCTGGATTCTCCAGATGTGGAGCAACGTCACCTTCATCATCCTCATGTCTGTTTTTGTTGTCAGACTCATGTGATGAAGATGGATCCCAGCGACAAAACACTCAGCCTGTCTCCACTGTTGAAGGTAAGTTAGCTGCAGAAAACAAGTTAGCTTCAGAAGGTGAGATAACTAAAGTAAGCTAACTGCAGAAGGCAAGCTAGTTGCAGACAGTAAGTTAGCTACTAAAGGTAAGCTGGCCTGGTTTCCATCATCAGGGTTTCCCTCAGTGTATTATAAGTCTGGCAGACCACCAGGCTAAGCGTTGCTTATTTATTTAAGTCTTTTTAAAATGTTTGCATTTTTTAAGACTTTATAGTTGGTGTTCAGGTATTAATGTTCAATCTTTCAATAACACACAATTATCAAGTGATATTTTCAAATTTCTTGTCAACTTTAAGCATTTTTTAACTCAAAAACACTATGAATGATTGCCCTAGCGCCCAACCACTGGGCTTAGCAAGTTTTCTGGGGGAAAACCTTGACCATGTTAGCCCAGTTTGGTTCTGTTTCCTTCATGCTCTCCTCTAACGTTCGCCTCTTTCCGTCTTCATGCTGTCTGTGCTGGATAGAGAAAGGGTAAGCATGCTCAGCCAATCAGAGAGCAGACTGCTCAACCAATCAGAGAGCAGAGAAAGGACAGGAGGTTCTTGGTTAGCCGGGCGTTACACACCCAGTTCCAGAAGGGCGGCGACACTCACTCTCTCTCCGCCCAGCACAATCAGAACCAGAGGAGGACCAGTCAGAACCAACAGAACCTCTTGTCATTGGATCAGAGCAGGTCGGCTCATAAGAACAAAGCAGTCAGACAGGCCGGGTCTAAAACCCAGCTGACTGGGACAAAACCAGCTTCAGACTGGGACAAGCATCCAGAACCCAGAAGGAACGGTTCTAAGTCTGGTCCAGCCAGACCAGAGTCCAAAGCTGGTTGGCTGACCATAGAGAGCTGTCAGCCAATCAGTGACGAGAGAAACGCTTCCCGCTCCAAACAAAACCCAGATTCATCCAAAAGATCCAAAAACGAGCGAAACAGGAAGGAAGCTGCAGCCCAGAGGAAGTGCTCAGGTGGAAGTGCGCTGGCCGGCGCCGCCCTGGCAGCAGGGGGCGCTGTTCTAGTCCAGAAGCTAGCCTCCAGGAGCCGGGGCAGAGCTCCAAAACCAGGGAGTGACCCGGAAGAGCGTGAATCTCTGTCTGCTGGGATCAGCCGCAACTCGGCCGTCAGCATCAACGTCATTCCTGCATCAGAGAGTCCACAGCAGGAGGAAGACAAGGAGGAAGACGAGGAGGAGGAAGAGGAGGAACAGGAGGAGGAAAGGTGGAGAACCAGTTCAGAGGAGGGAGAGGAGACTAGTTCTGCTGCAACTGGACAGGAAGAGGAGGAGGAAGAGGACGAGGAGGAGGACAGTGAGACTCCTCAACCAGGAGATCAGACTGAGGAAGATGAGAGTGCTGCTGAGGAAGAGGAGGAGAAGGAAGAGGAGGAAACCAGTGGAGCCACAGAGAGTGAAAATGAGACAGAAGAAAAAGGAAGCAAAGGAGGAGATATGGAGGAAGAGGAAGGGTCGAGTCAGGAGACTCAGAGCAAAGGAGCAGTGACTGATGATGAGGAGCAAAGCAGTTTGAAAAGTGAGGAAGAGGAGGATGACAGCGACACTTTGAAGTCATCACAGGAAACAGAGGGAAGTGAGGAAGAGGAAGATACAAGAAATAAGAGAGATGGTGAGGATGAGGAGACAGAGGAAGAGACAGAAACTGAAGAGAATCATGAGGAAGAAAGTGAAGAACAGGAAGAAGAGGAGGAAGAGGAAGAAAGTGAGGAACAGGAAGAAGAGGAAGGAGAAGAAGAGGAAGAAAGTGAGGAACAGGAAGAAGAGGAAAGAGAAGAAGAGGAAGAAAGAGAAGAACAGGAAGAAGAGGAAGGAGAAGAAGAGGAAGAAAGTGAGGAGGAGGACAAAAGTGATGGTGATGAAGATGAGAATGAAAGTGAGGAAGAGGAGGATGTCGTGAAGAAGAGGGAAGTTTCAGTGAGGAAGCAGCAAGGCAGCAAATCTGCAGCTGGAGGAAGACGAGGAAGATGAGTTCTGGGATGAAGTTTTACCTGCAATAACATCAATCAGAACCTGGTCTCCATGGAAACCTGAGGGCTTGCTCCTCCTCCTCTGGTCTCCAGAACCCGTTTCCTCTCAGGTTCAACCCAGAGTCGGGTATAATAGAGAACTGATAGAGTAGAAACAGGCTTTGTTTTCCCTTTTAGGGTAAATTCAGGTAGAAGAGCCAGAATCTGCTCCCATTAAAACCAGCTGGATTTTTGTTTTTTAATATCTATCTGCTTGTGTTTGAATTTTAGCTCTGGTTGAATGGAAAGTTCTGTTTGCTAAAAACTTTTGGAAGATTCTTAAAAACGTCTTTGTTTTTCGTACATAGGTCCATAATTTTTACTCGTAAATTCAGTTTATGGTTTACATACATTACATACGCATTTCTAGAACATTATAGTTACTTCCTAGAAATTACACATTACGCACGTTACTTGGCCAAACTTTAAGAATATTTTGTAAAACCTTCAGGATATTTCATAAAATTTTCAGGATATTTTCTAAAACTTTCCAGCTGTGAGTCACCTGTTTTGGTCATTTGTAAATTCTGAGAAAGTTCAAGGGCAGCTTTATTTCACGTTTTCATCTCGATTCTTTACCAGTTAAAGAAAATTGGATTATTTTTCTTAAACATGTCTGTGATTTCTGTGTTTCAGATCTTTAAAGTCATATGTTTAAGTTGGGATATAAGTTGTTTTGCTTTTCTTTTTATGTGGTTTGTTTGTGACCTTATTTGACTTCCATATGCTCTTGTTTTTTATTGAGTTTTCTGCTTTTTCATAACCTGCTTTGACTTTACTCGCTGTGCCTTTTGCTTCCATACTCATGTTTCTCTCATAATGTCGTTCTGTTCAGTTCAGCATTGAAGGCATGCTGCTTTGCTCTTTTGCCTTTTTAATCTTTTATTATTCCCGCTTTGCTTTTCACTTTTCTTGTATCTGGAATCATGATTCCCAACTTTTTGTTCTTCTCTGTTTTGTTTGGAATAAATTGCTGCGTTCTCATGTTTTTGACATGTTTTAGGACTGATCAACATGTTCATGATGGTGAAGGCAGGACGGAAAAGCCTCCGTGGCAACCAGTTAGCATGTTTATGGCGGCTAGTGGTTGCCATGGAAACCGGGTGTGCCTACAGAACCACTCTGATTGGATCAGGCGTTCAGCTGACGGACGGACACAAAGGCTGATCACAATCAGGATGTGTGTCACGTCATATTTATACCCCAGGGGGAAAAAAGAATTGCTTATTAAAAGTTCCTACATCATGTAATAATATAATAATGTTTTAACAGTATTAGGGATGACTTCTGTTATCATGTTCACTTTGTTTCTGTGTTTTTAGCTCACAGTAAATTCATTTAGTGACAATATTAGTGGCTCTAAACAGTCTTTCTGTGGTGCTACAAAATAAAACCTTCTGGTGTGTAAAACGTTTGGGGTTTTGACTGAAAAAAGCAAGTGATCCTTTAGTGAACCGAGACTAAAACCAAATAGTTCAAGCACTGATTAAATCCAACTTTTAGATAAGTTTATGAAAAATCAGACTTGTTCTGATGACTTAAAGAGACTCCAGGCTGTCGGATCAACCCAGAAACAAACCAGTTTCAGCAGATATTCTCCTGATTCCAGACTTTTCCGTATCAGAAAGCCATTTTAGTGAGTAGACGCTCCACAGGGAGGCGCTGTAGATCAGCTAATGTTTTCACTGCCAGAGGAGAGGATTCACAATCAGGTTGGACCACTTTTCTTCCTTCAGCGACCCAGTTTGTGTGCTGGTTACCTCACCTTTACCCCCAGCTGTGTGTTTCCTCTGCTTTTGTAGCTCCAGGTTGAGTTTCCTAATTCCCTCTGCTAGCAGAGCGCTAGCGATTTCCAGCAGATCTTTTTAAAAAACTAATTCAACCAAATGTGTAATTTGTGTTTTATGGCCGTCAGGATGCGGTGGAGACAGTTGAGGAAGAGGAGGACAGAGCTGGTGATGAAGAGCAGACTGGGACATCTTCATCATCTTCGTCAGCAGAGAGTCCAGTAAATATAAGACATAAGATTTTTTTATTTGTCATTATGTTTCTAGAACATAATGAAATTGGAGTGGTACCCTCAGAAATAGATAAGTAAAGTTTTAATCAGTGTTTAGGATGCAGCAAATGGGTGAGTGTGTCTGCAGGGAGAGGATGCAAGATGGACAGATGGTTGTGCTCTTTATGTATCTGTCCCGTTTCCCAGACGGTAGCGGTACAAGCAGTTTGTGTCCTGGATGGGTGGGATCAGTGGCAGTACGACTGGCCTTCCTTTGCTGTCTGCCAGTACATATTAGCTCCAGGTTTGGTAACTCACTCCCAACAATCCACTGGGCAGTTTTCACCACTCTGGCCATGTCTTTTGTGTCCTGGACTATGCAGTTGCGACACCTCACAGTCATAGTGAGGCAGAGGATGCTCTCAGTCATGGCTCTGTAGAAGTTCTTGATCAGCTGAGCAGGGAGTCCAGCCCTTTTTAGTTTCCTGAGGAAGAAGAGTCTTCGTTGGGTCTTCCTCTTGTTCAGCAACCAGGTCGGGTCCAAAGTGATGTGGATGCCCAGGAACTTGATGTTGTCCACACACTCCATCTCCCCTTGAATTGTAGTAGGTGTGTGCACTGTCCTCCTGGACTTCCTGTAGTCCACCATGACCTCCTTGGTCTTAGTGCTCGGTGAACAGCACTGTTCACCGAGCACCAGGTTGTTCGGTGAACACCCCTGTATCTCCTCTCTGTACAGGGTCTCATCATAGTTTATCAGACCCACTACGGTGGTATCATCTGCAAGCTTTAGAACTTGCAGATGATGCCTGTTTGATGAGTGGATGGCTACACAGTCAATGGTGAATAGAACTAAAAGAACTGGACTAAGCACACAGCCCTGTGGTGTGCCTGTATTGAGGACCAGGGTGGATGAAGTTCTGTCCCCTGTTCTCACCACCTGAGGTCGGTTGGTGAGAAAGACTCTGATCCAAAGGCACATTGATGTCGAGAGTCCCAGGCTTCACTATCAGCTTCTCTGGGATGATTGTATTGAATGCTGAACTGAACTATGAACTGAATTGAATATGGCGCTGTGTGTCAGTGTGTGACCAGCAAGCGATTCCGACCTCTAACCCTTAGCTTCTCTGGTCCCTGAAGCTGAACGCAGAGCCAGCTTCACATCCAATCAGCAGCGAGCCTGGAGGAGCCACGCCCCCTGAATGCTCTTCACCTGGAGAAGCCGAGGTCAGAGGTCACAGCCCCGCAGCAGAGCAGTCAGGAAGTGAAGCCAAAGCAGCCAATGGGGAAGCGGAGCTCCGCTCCGACGGTCGATCAGGCTCCAGCAGGAAGGTAAGATGGTATGACATCATCACTGTGACCTGCAGAGCGGTGGACAGACTGTCCCTGTGCCTGTCCCCAGCTGGCCGTTTTCAGACGGCTGTCCTCGTCCAGGTCCAGGCAGGTGGACACAACGCGCTCTGGAGCCTGCAGCCTGCTGTAGGAAACCATCAAACATCTGGGCCGGGTCGGCGGCGCCACCCGCTGGACAGGAGCAGAACTGCAGGAGAACTACACCTCAGCTTGGTGACTTCCTGACACTCCAGAACCATCAGAACCTTGAAGAACCACCAGACCCTTACAGAACCACCAGACCCTTACAGAAACCCCAAAACCAATGTTCTGACAGTTAGGTCCACACTCTGACAGGATTCTGTTCTGTGGAAGGTTCTGACCCCATTCCGTTGAACCGGACCTGCTGCTCCTCTCTCTATAGGAAACGTTTCTGCTAATCTCAGGATCATTTCAGCCTCTAATAACTGTTCAGATTAGGATTAAATCGGCCTTCAACTCACTGTTTAAAGGAATATTCCCCCTAAAACAGAAACACATCCTGACCAGAATCAAACGTTATAAAGTTCAAAACAAGAGAAAAGTCCCAAAAACAAATAATAATGAAATGAAATAAAACATAAAATAATGTCCACATATTGGAGAACATTTATTAAAATAAAAGGAAATGGACAAAAACAAGTGAAAAATAAAATAACACAAGTACGCAAACATAAGGGGGGAAAAAAAGACAAGAATAAAACAAAATAATGTGTAATTTTATTATATCCTGTTTATTTATTAGTACAGAGACGGGGAGATGCGTGGTACCAGGTAATCCCTGGACAGCTGGATTAAATCAGGAGGATTTAACAGATCATGACTTGGTGCAAACCCAGTTTAGTTATTAATTACAAATAAAGTCATTATTCATCCATTATCTCACTAAAACCAAGCAAAGCAAACTATAGAACAGACTGTTCATTAAAACACTTCTATACTCTCATTAATAATTAATTCATTTAACAGCAGCAATATATTTACATTTTATAACTGGAACTTATTACACAAACTCTTCCAGTAATTGGTCGAGGAAGCATTTTATTAAAAGCAGTCGTACGTTTAGGGATGCTGCGCTCACCTCCAGGGGGCGCCTTCGCGACTCTATCTTACAGGCAGAGCAGCATTGTCATGAAGAATTTGATAAACTGAACAAATGTTTGCATAAAATATCCAATTTATTATATTTGGGGAGAAAATGACAGTGGCATCGTCTAGATGTCATGAATCTCTAATTCATGATTCAACAGGCTTTAAAACTGTTAGCTTGCCTGCGACCAGTGAGTCATACAAGATAAAGAAACATATATGCCTTAGGTTAGCTAAGCTAAATGTTAAAGACTTTCAAAGCTTCTTGACATGATTTTAAAGGTTAAAGTTGGACTCAAAGTCACACTTAAGTTGGTAATAAATTGGTCTTGACCAAGCTTAAAAAATACTAGAAATTCCTGAGAGAATTTGTTCGCCTCTTAAAGCTGTCCTATTCGAACAAAGTGATTCGTTCTTCTTGTGAAGCCATAGCTATATCTATCAACTGGATAAAATGTGGAATATTCCTTTAAACCTGGAAATCAGATGGAGCAGCTCTTTGCTTTACTGTTCCACTGAAATGTGTGATGTTTTCCTCTCAGCAGTTGTGTGTGTGATTATTTATTTACCCAATCTTGAAGCACATTTTGCACTTTCTCTGAACACAGTTTTATATCCTGACATGTTTTAAACTATTTTTTTTATATCTGATGTTTTATTGACAGTAAAAAGTTTTGATATGAAGCTGAATGCGTTTGTTTTTACTCCTCAGAACAACATCAATACTTTCCTGCCTATCTGCTCCATGATGCTCCGTTGGAATATTTCTGGTTTATGCCAAAGGGTTGCCTCGGCCATCTGAACCTCACAATAGGGGTGTTGAATGTTGTCAGGAAAGAGGATTATTCATCCAACTCCATCTGCAGGAAGCCTGACTTTACGTCTGATACAGAGAACACTTTTGCATTGGGTATAGTGGATACAACCTCTTCGATTGTGCACATTGGGTAATGTTCCCGTTTGATGGCATGGTTCAGGTCACTTGGATCTATGAGTAACGTTTAAAGTTGACAGGAAATTTGAAAATATCACTTGATAATTACGTGTTATTAAAAGATTGGAAGGTTAATACCTCAACACCAACTATAAAGTCTTTAAAAATGCAAACATTTAAAAAAGACTTAAATAAATAAGCAATGCTTAGCCTGGTGGGGGCACAAATAAAGCCTGGTGGCCCGCCAGACTTATAATACACTGGGGGAAACAATGGGTCTCCATCAGTATTCTGGTTTGGGGAAGCTGAGAGCGCTACATGCAGTATGTCATCATACAGTAGGTGGCTCTAAACAATCAATGTATATAAATTAAAAATCTATAAAAACTATAAAAAAAAAAATATTTTTTTGGGTGAAATTCAATCATCTTTTTTTAATCGCTGTTTGTTATGCATATTGAGTTTGTCTTTGTGACAACAACCATAGAACTCGGTTTGTTGGTTGACTTTAGTAATGTAGCCATCATTTACCATCGCGTTGAGCTTATTCACTAACTTTGCTCTGAGAGCTGCAGGTTGCACCCCTGGTTTTGCTTCACTGTTGATCATTATTGTATATCTGCCTGCCTGTGTTGCTGTAGTGTGTGTAAGTTCAGGAACGTCCTCCAGGCCAGCATGTGGGCTCAGGTTTGTGGCGGTGTGGCTCGCATCGTTTATCATTGTGTTAGAGAGTTTAGTCTAGCTATTAAGCCCAAGGCCTGGGCTGTTGTGCCACTGAGCATATTCTCTAGTGCAGTGTCCTCTATTTCTAACTCTGCTTTGCGTTTACAGGCTGACTGCAGAAACTGGCTTTATTCTGCGATTTGAGTAAGTTCTCAGCACTGTTTTGGAACTTTTTAACTCCCCCCATGTGGTTCAGTGACTGATAACAGTTTAGAGTCAGAGTATTGCATTTTGCACTTGCATCAATACTAAACTGCACTTTATGAGACTCGATATAAATGTCCACAGCCATGCCACAGTATAATACATTGCAGATGTGTGATTGTTTACTCTCATGTTTCTGTTTACCATGTATCCATGCGTCTGAATATTGAACTGAATGTAGAAGGTGACCTAATTAGTCATCGTACTGATCTTTGAGGTAGCACTTAGGTTATTTTTAATGCATGAGGGATCATTTTGACATAAAGCCATCCATCCATTTCCTATACCTGCTTTAACCCTGCTGGTTTGGAGAGGGGGTTGGGGGCGGAGGGTTGCTAATGCCCATCTGGAGGTGTAATTTCTCTAGATCCAGGGCACACCGCAGCCCATCACAGCACAACACGGAGACAGAAAATGAGCCACTCCCAACTGAGGACAGTCTGTTGGTAATTAACCCACCATGCCTGATTTTGAGAACATGGGAGAATGTTGTGGTACCTGGTGAGAATCCACACAGAACATGCAAACGTCACACAGAAATGTCTAATCTGGGATTCAAACCTAGAACCTTCTTGCCATAAGCCAACAACTGCCCCAACTACAGGAAATAAGTGCCTTAAAAATTAAATGTGGCTTAAATGAAATAAGTTAAGAAGCAGATTGATAAAATGAATTGAGTTAGTAGTGAAGATGAATAAGAAACAAATTGTTTCCAGTCGTTTGCTCTTCATGCTAGCGTTCATAAGGCTAAACAAAACAGGAAACCGACCTTATTTTCTCTAAATAATTAGAAATATCACAAACTTTAAAAACAGAAGCCCTTATGTTCAATGTGGGACTTTGCTCTTACACCATTGATTCTACGTCCTTGCTTATTTTGCTCTAAAATGGTAATATTTAGCTTTTTCCCAATTTAGGAAAAATGCACAAAAACCATGTAAATAATGTTATTAAAGTATTTTTTTTACTTTGATATAAGTATAAACTGCCTAAATCCGGTTCTTTATTTTATTAGTTTTGAACAAAATAAAGAATAAAGGAAAAATAAAAATAGCTAAAGGTCAGTTTGCCGATATATGGAGCTTAAATAAAAAGTATCAGTCCCATTTACTTGGTATCGGATCAATACGATAACATGCAGTATTGCAAACCTCTAATAGAAGGAGCAGCTCTTGTGTACTCAAATTAATAACATTACGTAGTTAATGAAATTCAGAAGGAAGAAAGTGGCCTTAAACCTAATTTCAGCCTAAACACCATTTTCAGGTGCTTCAGTATGTTTAGGTATCAAACTAAAAAGTATTTCCATAAGTTTAAGACGTTTTATGTTATGTTGTTGTGTAAAATGAAAAATTGGTGGCATTTATAAAGTCCAAGTTGTCCTTGAGATGTTACTCCTTACAAACCTAAACCTAAATTTTTTTTTTAAAAAGGTAAGAAATAAAAGAGGAAAGTAAATTTTTACAACCAGTGCACTTTCCCGCCGCCAGGGGGCGACACTGAGCAGCTCAGGTGGGGGTGAATAAGCTCCCACAGTTTACAGTTGGAGCAGGACAAGAAGGAGTCGGGCTCTCTCCAGGGACAAAGCCCAGAAGTAAAGCTGTTTCGACCCGAACCGGGAGCGGCGGGGGAGGACGAGCCAACTCCAAACGCAGCGCACCTTGTTGCGGTCAAAGCGGCGAGCGCAGCGCTCTGCCATGCCAGCCGCTGTCTGCAGGCGGGATGGCAGGAGGATCCGGAGCTTTGCTTGCAGACGTCGCCCTGCTGGTTCGCTCAGCGGACACTTAATTGTCACCTGAAGGCAGCTATAAGCGGCGGTCCGGGGCAGCGCGGCGGCTTTCTGGAGGAGCAGCTGGTGGATGTTGCACCATGGAGACGAAGAGGAAACTTCGAGCCATGCTGATGCTGATATGGATCTTCCCAGGTAGGGGCAATTAACTCATCTGGCTCCCCTGAAGCGTGTATTATTATTATTATTATTATTATTATTATTATTATTATTCTGAAAGTGAGATGACTTAAGTGAGAAAGTAAAAAAACAAAAATCTTCTTTAAGAAGCTTCGTAGAAAAAAACAAAGGTTTTTTTTTCTTCTAACTTCTCAGAACAAATAAGTTTTAATGTTTAATTGTAAAAAGATTAAAGTTAGTTAAGATGCGCCTCCACAACTGGAGCTCCTCGCCTCAGTTTTAAAGGCACCATATGGTGATGTGTCATTTTAGCTGACACATGCATGCTGACAATAACACAGCTGAGTGATGCAATGTGGAGCTGGACTACGTTTTCATAAAGCTCTCCAGAGGAGAGAGCAAAAAGCAAATTTTGCCTCGTTTGTGTTTATGATGATGACATCACAAGAGGCACAAGAACTGGCATTTGCATGCACTGCAGTGGGCGATCGGGACTTATGACGGATTTTGACATCGATTCCAAAGCATTGGTGTTGCATATGAGCTGCAAGGGGTTCAGCCTCTTCTTGCCTTCGACCCTGATGACCCTTAAGCCATGACAGATACGGCTTGAAGTTTAATCAAGCGGTGAAAATGTCAGTGATTGCCTCCGGAGTTTGAAATTTGCTTGTTTGTGTGAAACATTAACACTCTTGTGATCGTTTTGCACTTTTTACACCTCCCAGATACCTTGTGCTATTTCAACTATTAAGCAGATGAACGCGCTGACTTGGGACGTCTAAGCTGTAGATGTAAAAATTACATTTGGCTTATTTTCCCTTTCGAAGAAGAACTCTTTCAACACGATTGAATGGTGTCACGTTTGATTCATCGTTTTGACAGTCAGATCACAATTTGTCATTTATAAAGTGGTAAATTGTTGCCTTTTTCCCCATCCAAAGGTGATGACTTTACCCAGTCTGCTGCTCAGCTGAGATCCTACACATTCCCATTCTTTTAAAAACAGACTGCCAAAGCTTTAATCAGCAACTTATGTATCAAAATGCAGAGAAATTTGTTGTTATTCACACGGTGTGACATATAAATAACTCTTAAACTCTGTCCATGTCGATCTTTATCAACGTCAGAGTCTTCCATGCCCAGTTTGGAGTATTATTTCTGCTTAGATTGTATCTTTGTAGCTGATTTTCAGTCAAATTCTACCCGATTTTTAATGCTTGTGCCAATTCTTCCAGTCAAATCCTGTCAGGATTTCTGCCTCACCTCTGGTATCTAAATCAAGTTAATCCGCTCACCTCGCAGCATTCACACGGCGTTTCACCGTTTCTCTGCTTCTTTTTAAATGTTTCCCTCTGATTGGGGGGAGTTTGTGTCGCCTTACATAGTTATGAGAGAACAGCTGCTCAGCATGCAGTCTGAACCCGCTCTCCTTTAGCTTTCCTTCCCTTTCTGACTACTGAGCTATGGCATTTTTTATTTAATTTTTAATTTTTTTGCAGAGCCATATCTAACTTTAAAGCCATTCCACTAGATTCAGGAATGAATCAATATGGGGCGTGGGGGGGGGGGGGGGGGGGGGGGGGGGGTGGGGGGCGGGGGCGGGGGGCGCCGCCGCCCCCCCCCCCCCCCCCCCCCCCGCCCGCCTCCCCCCCCCCCCCCCCACCCCCCCACCCCCCCCCCCCCCCCCCCCCCGCCCCACGTTTGGAGGCCTTAGTCCTCGACGCGGACGTCGCGGGCTCGACTCCCGTCCCGGCGACCTTTGCCGCATGTCTTCCCCCTCTCCTTTTCCCCTTCCTGTCAACCTACTGTCACAAAAAATACGAGCCACTAGCGCTGCAAAAACTCTTTGGAGAAAAAAATGATTAAAAAAAAAAAAAAAAAGGAATGAATGAATCAATATTTTCCTATGCTCTAAAACAAAGCAATAGAAATTTAATTTGGCCAACTCGCCCTTCACGTGAAATTGCAGGGTTTTTTTTTTTTTTTTTTTACTGAAATAAAAAATGGGCGTGGCTAAACGGCTCTACAGCGCCCCCTTACATGAGATAGGCCAGCTGGTAAACCGTACAGAGCTGAAATTTGGTATTTTTAACCCTCCAAAACAAAGCAAACAAACAAAAAACATCTCTTGGAGGTATGCCCAAAACCCAACAGGAAGTAAGCCATTTTGGGTCAAAGGGTCATTTTTGTGGGGGTTGTTGACAAACTATAACAAACCTCTTCAGGGATTTTGAGCCATCAGCTACATACTTGGTCAATATACTCTTAAGACATTGGAGATTAAAAGTTATCAAAAGCTTGCGTTCTCTGCCAAAAAAATAAATAAAAAAAAATCTGGGTTGAATTTCAAACTCCAGGTGTCCAACTCAAAAAAAATTTGCCAACGTTTCCATAAATTCATGCAGCGTTTGTACATCTGAAGCATGTTTTTTTTGGGGTTTTTTCTGCAGTAATTTAGAGTACATGAGAACAGAAATGAAAGAAGAAGTTGATCACACCTCTCACCAGATTTATGTTTGGAAACTTGATTTTCACACATTTTACCTTGATTAAACAATTTAAAATGAGTAACAAAAATAGAAAAAAAACGGACATTTTCATGTTCTATACTGACTCCAGATGCATCTAAAGTGAGTTTGAATGATTTTATAGAGTGGGCTGGCAAATAACTTTAGCACTCAATTTAGTGATTCCCAATTGACTTTTACTAGTCGTTTGTTTCCTTCCTCCTGCTCCCTCTAGGAACATATCTGAAGTCAAATGCAGGGAAACGAGCTCACTGACAATTCATGAAATAAGGTCTATGTAATTTTTATTGCTGTGAATTCCACTGTGGCACAGCCTGCTTGTTTCTCTGTGTGTTTTACCAGAGGTTCCCTTTTAAGCTTGCAGCAGAGTGCTTCATTTTAAGAGGGCATAATGTTGCTGCACGGTTGAATGCTCGAATGAATTTCAAAGAAGTCCAACATTGTTAGCTTTTGTGCTCTCTTTTGAGGGTTAATGTCCCCTGTGAGGGTGAAAAAGAACGTAAAATCTGCAGTGTGGACCTTAAGGAGCAAGAAGTCATTAAAAACGTCTGGATAGGAAGTCCCAGCTGTCAAATTAAGGAGGCTTACTTAATGGTATTGGTCATAAATCCTGCATAAAGCATTGGCTTATGAGTACTGTGGCTTGTCCGCATGAATAGCAATGAGTTTAAAAAATAAAACTAATCTTAGGGAATAACCAGACAATAAGAACCACAGGTTTCCCCCTCTCTCTCTCTCTTTTTTTTAAGCTTTCAGAATCATCTAAGCTCTGCTCCTAAAAGCTCCTCTGACTTGGACAGTCTTGTTCCTGTCAACTGTGCGGCTGCACAGTTTCCTAACAGATGTCGGCTTCCTCTCAGAGCAGAAATCAAACTGTTTTCTTGACTGTTCCAGGAGTTGCTTGGTTCACGGTGACGGTCCAATCGGAACACACTTAAAGGAAGAACATCTAAACCCTTTTCAGGTCACTTTCATACAACGCCCTTCAAATAGGGTTTTTTTCTACATTTTATCACCTTACAACCACAAATCCCAACGTATTATATTGATATTTTATGTGACAGACAACAACACAAAGCGGTACGTAATTGTGAAGTAGCTTAAAAATGATCCACAGTCTCAAAAGAGTGGTACGCATATGGATTCAGCCGTCCCTATACGTTTATGCTGTACGGAAACACTTTATGTTAATTACAGCTTCATGTCTTGTGAACAGGCACATCTAGAGCCAAAAGTTTTTTACTTTTTTTTTTTTTGTTGTTGCAAAATGTAGTTCACCGTGTAAAAACTCGTTTTCTTCCTGCTGGAAAGTGAAGCTATTTCCAAACCTGCCCTACTATTTAGCTTAGTGATGGGAAATTATTGTGTTGCCAACTGTATTAGAAATGGCGTGGGAAGGTTTTAGGTGCATTGATACTTTCGCAAATCTCTGAAACTTCTAAGCAGTTTGAGATTTTCCTCAAGCTAGAAAAGCCATAGATGGAGGCCGTGGCTTTATTAATAGCGGGCGTCTGCATTGAAATTGCTGTGGCGTGGAATTACATCTGACTTGCTTTGATTTGTGCTAAGTGGGATGAAATGAATAAACTCGGCTTGCAGCTCACTGGAGAGTAACTGTTTCTGATGATCAAATGGCCTTCTTAATTGGGACGATGGATGTTGTCGTTTCGCCGTGTGCAAGCCTGTCAGAAACATGCCTGTCTGAAAAAGGATCTAATGGAGGAAAGGCAACCCGGCTTGTATCGATGAAACCCGGCAACTTGTTGGCTTTACGTTACATAATTACCCAGTGAAATAAATTTGAGTTGCTCATTAGGACTGATCATGTTCCCATTAACTGCAGAACGGTTAAATTCAGAAGCGTTTGCCGATGCGGAAAGACAGCCGCCCACCTGACAGCGCAGATCGACTTGAGGTCATTGACAAGGTGAAAAGATAACGTTTTGCTTGGCCCGGCTATTAAAAGCGCCGCCCTGTCCTCGGCTGATTGTGCTCACCGAACGCTGGTTCGTGATGAGCCACTTGGCCGTGATGTAAGCTGATGTTTGCGAGCCAGCTGTATCCCCCTCCCCTTCCAGAGAGGAACTCTCAGAGCTTAGGGTAATTCTGATATGATTAGCTAAACAAGAAATTAGTCGGTCATGGCCCAGACGTTGAACAAACAGCGTTCCCTGTAGGCTGCTGCATGAAAATTAACTATCAGTGCAAGGCTTTGGCAGGCCTCAGCAACTACCAGAGGACGGAAATCAGAATTTCAGCCCTAAATCTCTTTACTCCCTTGGAAATAAACAGTTTCTGGGCTGGTTGACATTGACCTGTGAAAGGATATTTATGGTTAAACAGTTTGAGTTGTTAGCAGAGACTAGATGGTCTATATTTCTCTTTATATTGCTTCGTGGGGTTATTATTATTATTTTTTTTGCATAGACAGAAAAAACTAATACATTCAATATGCTGTACGTCTCCAATATTTGGGGAGAAAATATTCATGGACATTCCTGTGTAGCTTTCTGGGCTTGAACTTGCATGCATCTGAAAGTCTCCTACGCTTTACTGAACACAATGATGTCAATTTTGGAGTTTACAAGGCGTAACTGATTTCTATCATGAAATCCCTTCTCCCTTAAATTGCTTTTTATACCAACCACACACCAATTCTAGGAGGAGATAGTCCTTCCTCTCCACTGCCGTGATGAGATTGCAATGTGGAAGCTCAGACAGAGTTCAGAAGACAGTGTTTGTGTGCTTTCTAAATCTTCCTTATTGGCAAGATTTCAGTGGCCTGCCTCTCTAACGAAGGCATGAGAGAGAGAGTATTGCTATGATTGTGTTGGGTTTTAAGGCTTTATCTCTCCGGCACCTGTTAACTCCTTCAGTTTGCAGCCATAAATTCTAGACGAGTTAAAATGCATCACCTACAACTGCTTTTCATGTAGCATTTAGACAGAAACGGGTGATCAGTATCAGGGTTTTTATGTTTCTACCAAAGTTTCAATAAGTTACGAATCCATTCTTCCATCCAACCATTCTAATTGGATCACCAGGTGATACAGCAGCAAGAATGTAGCAGACTGTAAATATCTCCAAAAAGAGAGGAAGACTGTGGAGAAGATCATTAAAATGGTTAATGGGCTGTACTTAACTAGCCTGACCATTGCCTATGCAATTCCACTTGATTCAAATATCGCTCCACAGCTCCGTCTGGGCTTTTTCCTATTGAAATGGATTCCTCTGGTAGCGAAATCAGCAAACAAAGAGAGGATATGTCGATTTTCTGACATCTTCCCATGCTTTGGAATTGTAGTGTGTCTGCAGTTTTAGCAATGGCAGTAGAAGAAGCAAAACGAAGCTGTGCTGGTCACGCTTCCCCGGGAGTTAACATTAGCAGCCATTTTGTTCAGCTTGCCACTTGTCTCTTCGCAGTGGGGGCTGGTTGTTGACAGCACGGACAATTTCGGGTAGCCTTCATATCGTCCAGCTTGTGCATTACAAACGCCACGGGCAAACGTCAGCAATTGGGTGAAATTTAAAACTTCGACAGAGTCCACACTTCCAGGAAGCGATCGTTTCTCAACAGCCAAGAGTCCAGACACTCTGGATGAAGCAAATGGCACAAAACAAGGCTAGTACTTGTATAACGCCTTATCAAGTCCAAGGGACTTTTCAGTCATTCACCTGTTCACGCACACATTCACCCGCTGACGATGATGATGAGTTACTGGATTGTAGCCACTGCTGAGCTGGGGCAGTCTGACAGAAGCAAGGTTGCCTTGGTATTCTTGTTGGCAGCAAACAAGAAATGTTGTGATGGAAGGAAACTATAACATAAATACACAAATTTAGAATCTTTGAAACGGGTCCGTCTGTCATGAAAGGTTGAGTCAAGCTGTTGTGTTACAGAGGCCTGTCGTTTAACACAATTGTGTCTACCTCTGACTTTATTTAAAAAATGTACTGATACTGAAAAAGCTATCTTAGGTTGGCACAACTTTCATATTCAGAGTGCTGCTGTTAGCACAACCTGTGCTAACAGCACAGATTGTCCAACTTTATGGACAATCTGTTGAGATTGTCCATAAAGTTCAATCTCATGAACTTTATGGACATTATGATGATAAAGGAAAAAGATGAGCTTAAAACTGATTTGTCCAAATGACAAACCAAATCCATTATCCTAACTTTATTAAAAACACAAACAACAAAAAAAAACTAAAAACCTCTCTCTCTTCCAATTTAACAGGATTAGGCAGACTTGCGCTTCAGATTAGGATTTCCAGATAATGGAGAATTGGACAACCGTTTCAGATACAGGGGATATAGTGAGAGTTGGATTTAGGCAGCTGCCTCCTAATTTTCAAACGCATCATAAGCTGAAAGAAAGACTGAAATTGAAAGAATAATATGTGTGTTTCATAATTCACCTATTTGTACAGCAAAAGAATAGGTGCAACTTTCAAGCCTTATTTGTTGTTGTGATACTTTGCTTCTAGTCATTTGTGATAGACAAAGTAAGCATTATTCTTTGATATGATATGAAATATTAGATACATATTTGTTCACTTATCGCATCTGGAATGTGATAACTTGGGCGCCGCCTCTTAAGCTTCCACTCCATGACTTGCAATGGACAAATGTGAAAGAGTGACAGGAGCATGTAGAGCTACTATCTTTCATTTTTGGGTATTTTAAAGTCCCCATAAATAAGAATTTTGAATGTAATAGGTCACAAATGAGAGACAGTGTCTTCTGTCAACTCGTATCAGCAGCACCGCTCTGCCTCAGCAGCGTGCGGGGTTGTAAAATAGGTCTTAACCCCATGGGACTCTTTAAGGTACTTATGTTTAATTGGGGGATAGCACAATAACAGAGTGCGCCATTACCATCCTTAAAGGGAGTTTGAACGATCGCTGCCTTCAGCAATCACCAGATAACTTTTAATGCGAGGTCAGGTTCCAGTGGGATCATTTCCTGACAGAGTTTTTTTTGTTTGTTTGTTTGTTTTACTAAAATTTTGAAAATGTCAGGAAAAATTAATGGTGGATATTTCAGCTCACAGTGTTGACTACAGGCTTCTGCTAGTGGAAAATGTATTAAAACAAGAATAAATACTTAATTTCTATACGCACACCTTTAGAGATACATCGGTAAAGCTGTAATAAGCTGGTTGAAATATTTTATTCTACATTACCTGCATCAAAAATAAGACATTTATTCTTAGCTGATGGGAATATACATTTCAACAAATCTGACAATGCTTTTATTCATAAAATGGGGACAACATTGTAGTTCCTTCATTTTTCATCAACCTGGTAAACATTTTTTCTTCCTTTTAAAACAGAATTGTTTGCTGGAATTTGGGAATGAAGGAGGAACATCTTTAAGAAACTGGTGTAACTTTCTGCTGTAATCACAATGATATCTTCCCATATTTCTCAAAGCTAAAGTAGCCTCGGTCTATGAATTTGAAAAAAGTAAGAAAAACATCTGTGAGCAGTTCTGTGGTATTATTCTGGCATTTAGCAAACGGAAACATTTGTGTTATCTTAACTGATCTAAAGCAGGAAACATGATTTAATTTTGAGGCAGTTGGAAAAAATAAGGTTATGTTTTTTTTTTGAAATTATTTTACACATTATTTGGTTTCAACTACCACATTTCCCAGCATTTTCTTTAAACCTGGTTGTTTTCTGTGAAGCAGCATAAACATGTCTGGGAAAAAAAATAGATTTAAAGGCCTGGAAGATATGATGATCTGGTATTTTAGTTCTATGTTTCTTTCAAGAAATGAACCGATTTACTTCGATTTGGGGGGAAAGCACTCACTTTACTGATAAATTCATTATTTCAGTTCTGTTTACCTGACAAAGTGCTTTGACTTTCTCCACTCCTGCAGGGAAATAAGCAGAAAACCTCCTATTATCACTCTTCTCCTGACGCTGCACCTCTTCCGAATCCCGTCGTTCAGCTGAATTTCTCTACTTCTGTTGCAAACTGTTAAGTCACCACTGGTTTCAGGCATGGTTGTGTATGTGATGCCGACGCACACCTCAGTGTGCGTGTATGTGTGTGCGGGGCCTAATTGACCGCCGTCTTCTCCGTGTGTGTCGTGAACTCGGGGAAGACCCCTGTGGAGCAGCGCAGGAAGAGCGGAGCCGGAGCTGCGCAAAGACTTCTGTCATGTATAACTGGGGCAAATTAATTGGCTTATGCTCACAGCAAAGATGACAGTGGAGAACAGACACATGCTCCAGCAGCTGCTGCTTGTTTGAATTCATCCTGACGTGGATGGATCAGAACATGGAGTTATCAGTGAGGACAGCTGCGGCGGAGGAAGCTGACAGGTGTTGATTGGATCTTTGCGTCCCGGCTCGCCGAGCTGACGTGACTTGAGACAGGTGATTGCTGATGGGTGTGTAAAGACGTTAGCGCTGACAGATCCTTTAGCATTCTGGTACACAGTCAGCTGTGAAGCTGCTCATTTTTAACTTCAGGTCGGAACACCCGAACACCAAAGCTGAAAACTATTAACTATTATTAAAAAACATCTAATCTAGTAAAAGTCACCAACTTTTACCAACAACCTGGTAGCTTAGCAGGTGGACTCAGTGCACACGACTGCATACCCAGTGACGTACTGACCGCTGGGCTTCCCTGCAATCACATCAAACAGTGTGGTATGCGACGCTAAGCTGAAAATATGGAGTCAGCGCAATCAGTTGCAAAGACATGTAGCGTGACTGCTACTCTCTGTGCCACGCCAACAGCTGGCTAGATTATCAAACTTGCTAGTATCCATTCAGATTTGGAAATGAAAGAGTTTATCAGGTGAAATGTAGACAATCGGTACGCTCGACTATGACGTTGACTGTTGCTGCACACTGCCAGTCAGTTGAAAATACAAAGTCAGGTGTTTGAAAAACAATTTAGGTTAATAATGTTTGAATTATGAAAGACTCAGATGGATCAAAAGGTTGCAGCTTCGGAACAGCAACGATTTTCTGTTTATTGAGATGCAAGGGAAAGATTCCAGAGAAAACCACCACTAGTGGAGAAGATGGTCCGTTTACATCTGCGCATTTTGCCACCATGTGTATGTTTTGTATATATATGTTAGGCTCACTCTGTAAGATGTTTGTGCACATTTATGTAGATTTTTAAATGCTAATTTGTGGAGATTTTTACATTTAGTCTATAAATTCAACACTTCAAGACTCCTTATGAGCCAAAACAAAACGTAATTTTGTTGTGTTCACTGCAAGTGGATGTCGGTGTGAGCTTAAAGTGGTAGTTCAGGTCTCGCAACCAAAGACGGACAACGAGAAACATCCAAGGCAGCAATCTAAAAATGTTTCGGCGAAATGACGCACTTCCACAAAAACGAGTTTCCACTGCCTGGAAATGAACACCAAGCATGTCTGTCTGGTGAAACCGCACAAAGTGTTTCTGCCGTTTAAAAAAATATAGATTTGTTCAAGTTCAAGTATCTGAAGCTCTCGCAGCAATATTTACTTTTATGACAAAGTAATCCTGCTTTACTTGCATTGTAGCTCATGTTTGAACTTTTGACCCCTTGTGGGATTGAAATCAACACGCTAGCACTTGAAGTTCAATCCTGTTAGCGCAATTCTATGACAGTGTGATAGTCCAGCATTGCACATCATACTAATTTTTGTTTTTGCTTTTGTTTTGTGAAGGAATCCTACATATTATAGTTGATACTCACTGATCACCCATTAAATAAGTGAACAGAATTGACAGCATCTTTCTTCTACTTCTTCTCTGTCATTCCTGTAGAAGCAGGAAGGATTTATTTTTTAATTAGCTGCTTCTGTATTTCGACTTGGGTATATAAACACTAAATGATATATTGCAGCTTCCCTTTCGCTCAGTTTCCATATTTTTGTGGGCCAAGTGAAAACATTTCTGACTTTAAATATAAATGATGCTTCAGGACATTTTGGCACATTAGCTTTTTGATACAGGAGGAAGAGTTTATTCTAAATTTGAATAAAAAGAACATGCAACAAAGAAGCAAAAAGAGGGCAGACGATAAATAAAGTATAAATAAATGAATGCAGGATTTTAGTTCGATGTTCGTTCCTCCTGCGCCTCAGTGGGTTGATGACGATGGTGGTATGAAAACTGTCTATCGTAGAAAAACATAAAAACATACCTGGAGGTTAAAGTAGCCGTCCTCTTCATTTTTATGGACCGAAATGAAAATTTAAATAAATGATGTAGTCAAAGTGAGTAAACCACAATTTTCTGTTTATTCAGACAGTATTGTGCTGATTCAAAATGTTAAAATCTAATGATTCTTTAACACTTCTGCATATTATGAAAAAAATTGCCATTAATCTTAGGGCGAGACGGTCGTCCCAAGAGAAAATTCAAGTTTTTAAGAAAATGGCTGCTTATCAATAGCCTGTCATTCATTCAACTTTAGTCCTTACTAAAATTATACATAACATTTAAAATGCATTTGTTTAATAACATGTAAATAAAAGACAGTATTTTCTTTTTCTATTCAAACAAATGTGTGAACATGTTTCCTTTTTGTCGTTTGAATCTCATGCTGTCCGTTGCCTAATTGCTCATCTCCTCCTTATATATGTTGAAAGGTCATTAAGGCTTCCACACATCAGCGGTTAAAAAAAAGAGAGAGATCTTTTCTGCGTGGTTCATTAGGAGACCCTTCGCTTGGCTAGCAATATCCACACTTTACTTTTACTCAGTGAGTGAATCTCACCTCATTACCTCCCACGCCTCACTGCCACGTATCAATATCGAGCCCTCTTTGGGTCCGAGTTTGTTGAAACGTGGAAACAAAAAAACCACGTCGATTTTCAGTGCAGTGAGTCATAAAGAAGCACAGACTGATGAGCGTGTGGGGAAGCCTAACAGGTGGCGCTTTACCATCACCTCGGTGTCTGAGTCCACTAATGATGCGGCCGCTGCTGTACAGTCTGGTTCCTCCATCGGGGGACGTTACACATTCCGGACATATTTTAACAATTACATCTTTTCTCCTCCATCTTCCTTTGGACGCCATACCTTTGCAGAATGCACCGCTCTGGTGGGAGAATAAAACAGTCCGAACGTGGCAAGCTGCACACGCACAGCGGTCGACGTGTCCTGCTGATTGCAGCCAATAAATGACTCGTCTCAGAGGAGTGTGTCATTAACACGCCGGCCGTGGGTGAGGGTCACCGCGGTTTAGAACAGGTGCACTCTAATGAGGTGCATTCCATCTTTTTAAATAGGACCTTTTTCCTATGGATGGAAAGCAGTTTCTGAACCAGGTGTACAAACACACACTAATAATTATCCACTGAAACAATTGATTTGCCTCCAGGTTTTTACTGTTCGTGGCGGCTTCAGACAAAAGAAGGCCGCTAATGCCGACGTTCGTGGCTCAAGGAAATCGGAGCTGAATAACCGAAATTAACTTTCACGCAGTTTCTGCAACGCATCGAAATTCTTCAAACGGAGAAAACCGTAATTAGATCTTCTCTCTCTCGACGACCGCCTACGGTTGTTTCATCAGCGTTTTGAAATGTTTGCTTTTACCCAAAGAGCAAGATTAGTTTTCAGTAGTGAAAAGGCAAAAATAAAAAAAATACAAAACTGCTCCCCCATGAAAGGGGGGAAGAAAATAGTTTTATTCTTGTGACATTGTGGTGCAGGTAGGAAATTGGTGGCTCGGTGGCAGCAGATGAGTTTTCCCACTAAGACGCTTGAAGATTACAGTTCTGTTGGATCCCCTCCCCCCCCCCCCGCTCTCTGTTTTGTTGGATGGGCTTTCTGGATTTGTGATTTTCTTTAAAAAAATAAAAAATAAGTTGAATGACAGCTTTGGAAAACTGGAGGAGCAAAGACGGAAATGATGCATCTAGGAAGCAGGGCGATTGTAGTCCGCGCGGTAGGGAGAGATTAGTATTCATTGAGGAGTCAGAGCCGTCCCCGCTCCTTTCTCCTGATGGTTGAATGTCTCGCCAGATGGAGGGGAGGGTTATTATAGCCAGATTAATGCTGTCATCTGGCTGGGCTGTAACCCTTGCAGGCTTCAGGCGCTGTTGTGTGAGGCTAAAGAAGGTGCCTCAGGTCAATCCCGCAGTGAACTGGGAACTTGGACACGAATGCCGCTGACATCCAATCTTAGATTAAAACTACGTTGTGCTGCGAGTCCCCGTACCTCACCTGGTTCAAACTGCGGGCCAACGTTGCACGGAAAACATAAAGGCGCTTAGGCGACTTCGGCAGCGCGAGGTTGGTGGTTCAGTGTGTCACGTCTTAACGGGTCGCTCAAACGAGGCGGATTGAAATTTACAGTCACTGACTTCGTTTTAGTCCAACAGACTGAGTGTTCAATTCCACCGACTTAACTAGAGCCAATAAAATGGGTTAATGCTACTTGACGGACTCTTTGAAGTTTGCATTTGGAAAAAGATTGATGAAAATGCCAAATTCGTAAAAACTTCAGCTGTTTTCTGCTGCTCGGTTTTGCTTTCATGCTCCTAGTAGAAAAAAAGTTTATTTATACATTTGGCTCTATTTTTATTTTTAAGACAGCTGTGCTAATGTGACAACTTTTGTGATCAAAATTTCTTTAGTTTATCACTATTAACTGAGTAATCCATGGGTTATTCTGATGATTAATTGAAAATAACGCTAGTTAAAAACAAATTCATTTTTTTTGTAAAATAACATTTTATTGTTTAAAATGCAATATGATTCAAACATCACTTTTAGTCTCAAGTTTGAAGTCTATGAAATGTTTTTTCTTTAAAGTGTGAGAACAGATGGAAAAAGAAACATTTCGCATAAATTTTACAAATTTAAAAAGCAAATTTAAATTGAGGAAATAGTGAACACTTCTTTTTTTATATTTCACTTTACTTTGAGTCTCCAGATTGAGTATGAAATAGCGTTTTTGTGAAATAAATATTTCTAATTTAATATTTTTTTTCACTTAATTACTGTATTTGATCGGCAAGCACATGCGGTGTTAGCTAAAATGTATTTCTTTGTACATGTACAACATGCCAGATTCTGTACTTTTGCAAAGAAAACATAAACATCACCTGCTAGCAGCCATGAATGAACTCGATGCATGTAGTGGATGTTTCCTAGAGTTTAGATCTGAAGGCCAAAGTTCAGAGAAAGAGTATCAAGAATAGGTTTGCTACTACATAAACTGTGTTGCTTTTCTTTTGACAAGGACTGATTTAGACTTATAACCATTGAAAACTCAATGAAAAAACAATTGGCTTGTATCAATTAGCAGCATCGTTTAGCATTAAAGTCGTAGTTGTTGAGAATCTTTTACACAAACATTCCTCGGATTCCTTTGGTGACGTCCACCAGCTCCTTCCCTGGGATGGAGAGCCGTTTCTAGGCCAGGTGGAGGAAGTAATCCCTCAAACAAAACCTTGGTTGACCGCGGGGCCTCAGCTGGTCAGGCGGTTTAACCTCTAACGGGCGGCTCCTCTTTATCAGGAGGACACCTGAAGCTGCTCCTCTCAGCACGGAGGAGAGGCAGCGGGGTTTACTCCGAGCCTCTTACCGATTAATGAACTTTTCACTCTTAAGAGAGGAAGAAGCTGAGCCAGCCTGAAAAGAGTCATTTCACTCTTCAGCAACGTCTCATGATTGTCTTGGCTGGACTCCAGTTGGAAATGAATTGGCACGACAACTAAAGTTCATTGTTTTAATCTTGTTGCGGCGATTAGCCGTGTGGAGTTAAAAACCGTGTTTTTTTTTGTTTGTTTTTATTTGTAGGGCAGTTACATTGTTGACAATTTATTGTGATTTCTTATAAGAATTGTGATTTATTGTTGTCACAATAACTTTCAGTCATTGATAGTAAATGGAAAAACAAAACTGACAATATCAGAAATGTTATTTTTGCTGTTTTCTCCAAGTTCGTTCCACAAGAGCGTCAATAAATATCAGCAAATTCAAAACTAAGATTTAAAGTAAAGATGAAGAAGACTGTTTTAAATGGGAATGATTTTCAAGAATAATATTTGTGTTTGTGGTGCTATGAATGCTGCCTCACTGTATTGCAATTTAAACCGACTGGAAATGTTCTGCATAGGACAATCCATACAGACTGGACTCATGCAAACAAAAACATTCAGAGACCAGTTTAACTGAGTAGAAACTGTTCTCTTTGCTTTTCCTCATTTTTCTATTGTCTCCATTGCAGCAAATCCTCCTGAAACTAGCTTTGCCGTTTCCTTAATCCCCTCGATGTCGGTCTCTTCCTGTCCTCCAGGTGTTCACTGCAGCTGTAACGTCAACTTAGTCTGCGGATCAAATTTTCATTGGTTCCTCCAGTGCTGCCGAGTCTGTTTCCATTGGAAATAACCCCTTTATATTGGCGAGGCTGAAAATAGAAACAATGCCAAGCAGAATAAATTGTTAAGCATGTTGACTGTAATCTCAGCGGGCCGTTGGAGGCTGCAATGACCGACTCTTTGGAATGACTGAGGGTTGAACTCAGCCAGAATAATTACCTTCCTGTCACCTCTGAGGCTGACGACCTGCGCTGTTAGTTTAGAATAAAGTAAGTTTTTAAGCCTTTTTTTAAACATTAAAGTGCTTTTTGTACTTTTCCTTTCTTAAAAACAGGATGTGAGCCACATATGGATGACGACGTATCATTCAAGAGCCTCACGACTGCGATTAATCGCCGACACACTGAGGCCGTCTGCCTTCTCGCCCACAACCGTTGTTTATTAAACTATTGTGGAAACGATTAATCGGATTAATCGTGATGAATCGATTATTGAAATAAAGTAATTTAGTCATTGATTAATTTGTTACTGAAGAAAAGACCAGTTGCTGAAAGAGCGAGAATGGAAACGAAGCAAAAACTGTACAAAAGAATATAAACATTTTGACAATTGGGATGAAAAATCTAATTTGTTCATAAATATGATCTGCCCAGAACCCAAGTGGCGTTTTTAGC
Source organism: Alfaro cultratus (assembly GCA_903066825.1). Classification (NCBI taxonomy): domain Eukaryota; kingdom Metazoa; phylum Chordata; class Actinopteri; order Cyprinodontiformes; family Poeciliidae; genus Alfaro; species Alfaro cultratus. The sequence continues at coordinate 176,853 of CAEFZX010011054.1, forward strand.
TTCACCTGGTTCAAATTCTGTAAAATAGGTAAATAAATAAAAAAGTACCATTTTAAGCACCTTTTGCCATCCAATTATTAAACAGCTGATCCAAAACTGAATCTGTATGGACGTTAAGTCAGGCAGAATGGGCTGAAACTTCACATGTTGATGCTATCAGTATGTTTTGGCTGCAGGTTCATCCTTTGCTTCAAATGATCAAACACTAAAGGAATGGTTTGTTATTGCATGTTAGGTAATAAAATGTTTTCTTTTTGAAAAGGGGGTCGAGTTGCTTTCATCCTTTAGTCTATTTCTATTATTAAATAAAATAATAAGTTAAACGAAAAATCAGCAGAATGTGCTTTTTTTTAAAAATCCGATTAATTGCCAGAGTAATCAATTACTAAAATATTTATTAGTTGCAGCCATAAATTATATTATTGTGTAATGTTCCTATTACAAAAGCTGTTTGTAGTTCAGTAATTGTTTGCTACAATATTCCAATTGTTTTGAACGTCACTATATTTCCACGTTTAGCCCGTTGGACAGTGTCGACATTGTCCAAAATGCTTAAAGGTTTCAGGCTCTCATAGCTGCTTTGTTCTCACCTTTTCTCCACTGCAAACCACAAACCTGAAGACAACTGAAAATAAAACTGTGTAGAAATAATGACAGAGACTGTGCTGTTTAAACTGCAGAACAAGTTAAGAGATCACTCTGCAAATGAACAAATTCACAAAACTGCTATTTGCAGAACCGTGTGACATTTCTATTTTCCCCCTTCCTTACCATTTCCCTCCGAATGTACAATATTAATATGCAAATCATATTGTGTCAAATAGCAGTTCAAACAAGATGCATTGAGACTGAATAAAAATAGATTTTCATCAGATGAATTTTCTTCGGTTTGCTTCATTTGATGAGAAAAGTTGACTCCGACTCTGAGATGTTACTGTGCCTCAATATTTGTTCACTTGCAGCCGGCGTTGGTGTCTGGATTTATGCTGGTGGAGATGGAGTTCATTCCCCTGGCAACGAATATTTTAACTGAACCAATTTTTTAAATGCCAGCTTCGGAGAGAGCCACAGGATTAATTTCCAAGTCAGTTATCTTCTGTTGTTCAGTTGAGGATATTAATTATCTTTCAGGCCTGTCTTGGGACAACCATCATTTTTGGCTTATTTACAAATTGTTTCCTGTAAGAAACCATAATGAGAATCCTGCTAGGTTTGTTTGTTTTTGTTTTTTGCATACATTTCAATCATGTATATGAGCCAGCAGAAACAGTTTCATTTTCAGTAACTGCTTAATGTTGAATATTAATACCTTGTAGGTCTTTAAACTTTTAAGTTAGGCATATTTTATGCTTTGCTTTAGATATAGCTATGACAGGGATGCAAATTGAATATAGGCAGAGCAGTTCTTTCCACTGAAACTCTGCTTTCTCTTTTTGTTTGCATTCAAAAGTTTAAAATTTGCTTTGTGCACTTTGAAAATGAGCAAATTTCCCTGAATGTCTCATTGCACAATTTAGTTTTCCTCAGCAGTGTTTATTTCCTGCACACGTTTGCACAGAAAACTGCATGACTTTTACTCCCACTCAATAAAATCAAGACATGACCCATTCTAAGCTTTAAATGAAGACAGATCAGCTATAGGTCCAATAAATGGATCGAACTAAAAAAAGAAATTCTAAAACATTAATGGCGTAAACATACTGGCTGCTGGACTTTTGCTGTATGCTTTGTGAACTAACACTGACCCTGTGGCGATAACTCATTTTGCTGGACGATAAATTGTTCCAGAAGTTATTGTGATAAACGATAATGTTGTTCTTTTGAGACCATTTTCAAAAAGAATAATGCAAGAACACATTCTCAAAGATGAGTAAACTTCTAATGAGCATTTATCACTGGAACTGGAAGACATTTTAAATATCCAAAATAAATAAACAATTAAAATCAATTATGAAGTCTTTGTAAACCAAGTTGTCCTTCAGAAAGAAGGTCTAGTTGAGACCAAAGCGGCAAACTGAAGACTTTTATCAAATAGAAAGAGAAAGAGAGAAAACAAGGGATAAATGATAAATCATGCCAATGGAAATTGTTGACTTTGTTTTAATTTACCGTGTGATTAATTGATTTATTGCTTATTGTGACAGGCCTACCTAACACACACTCCAAATGGTCACATACAGTGGTTTTGAATGCTAAGCTGACACAACCTAAGTTAATTTTACTTTTTTTTTATTTCAAAAGGATAAAGATTTTGCATTCTGTATGTTTGAGAATCCTTATTTATCTTTAAGATTAAAAAAAACTAAGTCTTCACATAAGGTCTGTATCCTAAAACTACCTTATTTCTGTTTGTTTTATATATTTTTTAACAAATTCATAAAATGGTTTTCCAACTCATGGCTTGAAGGAAATCGTGCACAATAACAGTGCTGAAAAACCCTTATACTCTCAGTGTTCTTTGTTTTTAATATTACTAAAAGAAATTAAAAAGATCAAATCCCGTTCTGTTCTCACTCTCTCGTATCTCTGACACCAAAGCAGCAAAAGGGATTCAAGCATGAAATTGCATATATTACGACCTATAGAACCTCACCTATATGATTTTCTTTTCCCCTCCTTTTTTTTTTTCTTCTTAAGGGGAATTTGCTCACTCCCATTTCAAGCCCGAGGGCTGCTCGGTCCCTTAAATTGATCTGGTGAGCACAGCAGCTTCTAAGAGACCTGCTCAGACCCGATAAGCTCCGGCGCCTTCACCGGCGAGGCTCAGACATCAAATATGCTCCATTTCACACGGGAAGTCACACAACTTCCTCAGGTAGCAAATCTGACCCCGGAAAAAAAAATATAAAAATGTCGAAATTATTGCGACACGCAGGAGAAAGGATTCAGCCTGGAGAAGAGCACTTCACTGTGGACAGAGGCTCCGGCTGCATTGAGACTGTCGCCCACATGTTTGGCAACATTTTACTCACATCTAAATTTCCTGACGCGTCGTTTCTTCAGACACGTCTCACGTTATTGTGCTGGATCAAAAGGGAAAACTCGTTCCCTTATAAGCTGCACATCCCGGATCATTTCCCACTTAGATGATTTGACCCAAAACAACAACATCACTTAGAACAACCTGATTTATGCCTGCAAGTAAAAACTGTCAAAAACTAATGGAACGTCTTCGGCTTAAATATCTGTTTTTCCCCCCTGTAAACAAACGCCTGGCTCTCCTCGGAGTGACTTTGCCCCCCTGCTGTGTCGACTATTTCTTCAGGAGAAAACATGTGGCGAGCCCACCTCCCCCTGTTGCCTCAGACATTTTGACAGGTTGACATGCTTTTCCAGTTATTTACTTTGGGCAAACAGCGTACAGAGTCATCTGAGTTGACTCACCCGTGTCATCAAAGCAGAAGTCAGAATGTTTCCATGTAAATAAGTAAAGCAGAAAGTAGGAAATGATGCTTCGTTTTCATTTGAAATACAAAAAAACCCAAAAAAAAACTAAATAAAAATAAACGTGTGGTTCAGATTTGACAGCAGAGCAGTGGATGAGTCTATGTGACCAGCCAGGATAAAACCAGGAACAAGTGTCCCTGGGGGCGTTTTGAGTTATTTACAGATTCTATAATGGTGGACTCTGGCCTTTCTAATGATGTCAAACAGAATAAAAATGTAATAAAATTAGACAATATGGTCATTTTAATATTGGCACTCTGGAAACCAAATCAGCAAGAAAAGGTGGAATTGCCCTTTTGCCATCTGCTGAATCAGAAGCCTTAATACGAAGCCGACTTCAGCTCTGTTTGATGCTGCATATTTACAGTAAACTGTGCCTGAAGAACAGATGACACTTATGAATACTGTATGCCAGCTGTTTTTCTTTACAAGCTTTCCTTTAAAGAAGAAAGTACAAGTCGTAGGGCGACCAGCATAGGCACAATGTTATCGCTAGGCTATCTGTGCTAATGGCCCACGGAGGAAAAAGGCAGTTGAATTGGCATGCTAGCTGCCAGTCTATCCAAAGCCAAGACTACGATATTCAAGGCTAATGCTAGCTTCTTTGTGCTAATAGTCAGCAGAGGAAAAAGGCAGTCCAGGCGTGCTAGTCACCAGCCTTTTCCAAAGCTAACGCAAGTGAGTATCCTCCTTGTCATTTATCTCAGTTACTGGTGTCTGCCTATCATGAATCAGATCAGTAGCCCACTTCAGAATGGATGTAGCCTCCTGCGACAAGAAAGTAGTCGCTGCTGGGTGTGCGATAGTCTTAACCGCACCATAAAACGATGCCTAAACACACGGTGGAGGGGTCAGCTGACCCAGGATCGCTTTGGGATTCTGTCATCAGAGGTGGTTATTTGTGTTCATAAAGTATGAACCCTTCTTTTTACTGTATTTATTGAGATACTAAATAAATATAATTACATAGAAAAATAACAAATGTTGATGTGTGTACTGAGTATTATAAGCTAGCAAAGCTTTAGAAAGCAAATGATTGGATCTCACTGAGACTCCTAACCATTGTTCAGGGTAAAGCAGCAGGACTAAAGACCAAATATGCATCAGATACATACCTGTATGAGAATAGAAATATATATCTGATACAAAGTCAAATACAATGCATTTGACTGTGTGCTGCTCCATTTAAAAAGTGTAAACATGTTTTTGTTTAAACCAACAGATTAGAACAGCATCCTGCAGGATACACACTCAGGCTAAACAGTTTTGTCTAGAAACAGAGGACTGCAAATTAAGGATTATGAGAAAATGGTAAAAGCAATTTAAAACTTACATTTACTTCTTAAAGCACAGTACTTGTGTCATTTGTTACACATATTTGTGTTTTAACGTTTTGATTTCTTTTCAGTTGAAAATGCTGCTTTGTATTTATAGATGACATGGTTTTGTTTTTCCTTTGGTTTATAAAAATTAGCTTGCTAACTAAAGATAGAAGTATATCATTTTCTTTGTGTGTGTGTGTTTTTTTTTAGCTCCTTCGCTTCCAGCAATTACAAATATAAACAGCCTTTTCTCCATTTGGCATAACAGTGTTGACTTACAACAAAGCGAAAAAATTAACAGCTTGTAACTCTATATGCCACAGCAATTAATGTAACTAATACCAAATAAAGAACAGCGTCGCAGAGACAAACAGCTTTTCGGAGCTTACAAATACACATCTTTCATTCATAGAGCACTGTCAGGCCTGTTTTATCCATTTTTCCTTTACAAATCCTTTCTAGATTTGTGATGTTTTAAGCATTATTTCATGCTTTATATGCTCTAATATATACTTACACTAATTAACCAACTGAGGAACTTTTTAAAAATAAGTTTAAATAAGTCAATAGTACCTAAGTTAATAGTTTATTATCAGTTTTACCTGTAATGATGAGGACTGCAGACACTTACAGGTTCAAATGTGAACTTATACTCATATTTGTATAAATGTTCCTTTTTCACATAGGACCAGGTGGGTTTTATGCTTATTTATAAGCATGTATAATTACAAGTATGTATAATTATAACTAAATCAGACACAAGGTATTTCACGCTACAACAAAACAGAGCATAATGTTGTGGTAAAAGCATATGCATCTGTACAAAGTCCAACAAATTTGTTGCAGATAAAGAAGTCGGAGACATTATGCGTTTTACTCATTTGTATCAAGCCTCAAGGAGAAAAGCACTCAGCAGTGCTCTTCATGAGACTCGTGGCTGTAAGTCAAGACAAAGCTGTTGTCCGGAATAATTAGATTATTTTTAACCTTAAGTATCAGACAGCTAAAACTGCTTTGTATTTCTGTAAATAATAAGTGTTTTCTTGTAATTCTTCTGAGCTAAGACACTGTGCAATCCCCGTCTTGAGATTTAGTTGCTTTTGATTTTTCTTCTAAATATATAGATTTCATTTGTGTTTACAGTGCACATTTTAGTTCAAAACCATCTGAAGCTGGTAGATGATTCAAAGTATGAGATATCAGCAGAGAAATCTTGCTGGGATGACACGTTTACAATGGTGGTGAGGTCGTTTTGTGCTTCCAAATCCGCAATGACCTGTTGAGTCATAGACGCAGGGCTTCGCGCTGCGTGTCCTGCGACGTTTGGCACAAGGACAATGACAATGGACTTTACGGATCATTTGAGTGTTGGGAAGAGGATTGTTCAGCTGTAAACACGGATGCTCGATTGGATTGAGATCTGGCGGGATTCCTACGTCAAGTTGCTGCTATTCTTGCTCCAAGTCTATTTTTACGTCTTTTGTATCGACTATTCAGAGTCGAGAGTTTACAGCCATTGTCCGGAACCTAATTGGTTTAGGGTGAGGGTCAGGACAGCCGGTTTTGTCCTTGAGAGTTTGTACGAGTCTAAAACTAGAAGCGTTTTCTTGGTATGGTGCAAAAAAAAAAAAAAGTTCCGCAGCTATTTTTGTATTTTATGTGGACATGCTAGCCAACCAAAAACGCTGGCTGAATGCTGATTCTGATTTTGGCTGATATCAATTTCTTTTGTCTGAAATGTTGCAAGAAAGTCGCTGAGTTGGTAAAAGTGCAACTCAGCGACTGAGTTGTTAACTGCAAACGTACAGAAATGGCCTGGTGGGCTGGTCTATCAGTCAAACATCTTTCACAGGAGAACAAAAGAGGACAGTTGTTGATTTTTAGACTTCTGCTGAGGTAGATAAGATCGGCTTCCCATGTACGTATCGGCCGATCACCGATTTCCCAAAGTTAAGAAAACCGGCGCCGATAAATAAAATAGTATTTCTTTAGTAAGTCTGAAGCTAAAACTTGGTGAATTTTGACTAAAACAGGCAAAGGTGTTTTTATCTGGAATTAAATTTATATACATATTTTGTACAGTTTTGATTTAATTACAGATCTGAATGTTTGTTTTCCTCAGAAAAATCACTTTTTTCCGAGTCTGCATACTCTAGTTGTCGATTAATTGATTACTAAATCTATCTACGATTATTTCAAGATTTGATTAATCACAATAGATCCAATCAATCATTTCAACCCTATCTGCAAGTTATGATCTTTAAAGTTTATAGAAATAAATGCTCACAATATACCGCTGTTTCCAGTGAATTGACTGGATCTGCAAGTTGCCATTTTGTTATGTGTTGTTTTAATAAACATGAATTTAGTTGTGCTCTGTGTCAGACGTGATAATAATCAATACGTTGGTCCCCCCAGATTGGAACACGTCGGCAGATCTTCTCGGTTCTCAGCGTCCGCTCTGTCTGGCCGGCGTAATGCGATTGTCTCTTGATTCGAATGACAGTGGTCGTATTCTGATGTCGTCATCAGCAAGCCGTTTGTCCACCCTATTCTACCTCCCTGCTAAAGCCAGCCTGGGCTGATAATAGGATTTGGAGCGTGGAGAGGCAGCTTAGCGACCTGGCCTAAGAAACAGTGATCATTTATCTGCAAAGCTGTTGCAGATTGACACGACCGGTTAGGAAGTCCGAGAGCGGAGAGCGGGTGTGAGGCCGCCGGGGTCGGAGGGCAGGAGAAGCCACGCAAGTCGCACTACGAAATGCATCTAAACAAATCAGTTTGTGGATCTAAGAGCTAAAAACTACAACGGGAGTGGGATTAGTTCACCAAAGCCCCGTCACGCAAGCATTTGCAGCTAAATGACACCGAAAAAAACCAGAGCGGGTTCACTTCATGTGAAGACAAATGATTTGTTTACATCTTCAGCTTTCACCTCCATTAGCAGCCTCATTCATCTAAACTAATCAATGCTCTGAGCTGTGGCAGAATTAAAGGCTTAACTCTGCTGCCAAATGTCCACAAAGATCTACAGGAGGTGATTTAATACTCATTGTGAAGCATAAGGCACATTTGTTGTTGTTGTACCAGGATTTTGGTATTTACGGTGTCAATCCGGTATTTGGTGAATTGTTGTGATTTTTAAAGGAAAGGAGTCAATTTCAGGGTTCTGGTATACATATGTTCTTTTTGTGACCTGTAACCTGTACAAAGGTTTTCAGGAAATCTTAACCATCACTGTTCAGACTTCATCTGGACAGCATCGACTGCTTTTGACCTTAATTCAGAATTTTGGCTTTTCTAATTTTCTTTCTGGTGACTAAAACACTTGTGAACTCAATCATGTAGAATTTATTTGAATTAATTAAACATGATAAATACTGATGATAAAAAGTTTTGAATCTAACATTTCCTCATCTATGCTGGAAAGTTTGTTTAGAATCTTTTTATTACTAAACTTGTGGCAAAATGAAAGATATGAACAGAAAATATTGGCATATAAAGAACAGAGTTGATCGAGGGGAATTTCCTGGAGATTCTGATTTTATTTTTTTGACAGAAACACCCAGATTTTGTCTCGATTGCGTAGGATTGACTCAATATGGTTCTTTAAAACGAGCTTATGGTTTAATTAAATCTTTAATTGTGTGATTTTCCGACAATGTTACCTAAAACCTGCCTAACTTTACTGTTTCTCTCTAAAATTATATCTGACCTAACACATATTGCAACAGTCTTCAGTAACCTCCCTTTGATAAAGTGCTAGACCAACGTATCCTCTGTTGTGATATGACTCTTTGGTGAGTCGCCTCCTAACATATTCATGTTAGGAGAAATGCCAGGAAAACAAGCTTTCTGGCTTCATAGACATATTTTTTTTTAACTTTGAATATCTTAAGATTTATTGGCAGTCACAAAGTTGACAAAAATGTATATTACAATATATAACAATAAATGTATCTGGTGTTTTTGAATTTTGTGGTGCAAAATACTTCAAAATTGAATATCAGAGTCAAGCAAGTCGCTTTAGATTAAAGCAAAACTACAGCCACTTATTTGTCGACATGTTTCTTGACATCAAAAATGTCAATATAATTTCATCTTCGAGGTATTTTTGCTCATTTTGTTGCAATATGCAACAATTATTGTGAAACTTATGCAAATTTACAGCCAAAATAACTAAATGTACGATATTGTTCAATCTGAATCACTTCAAACATGCTTTCCTCTGGACTTAGACAAAACGACAAAAGGCAATTAGCAAATCTGCTACCTATTAGCGAAGAAGCTTTTTGTCATTTAGCTTTGCATTAGAGAATGGTGAAGTGGCTAAAGAGGATTACACATAAATCTCTTTCATATGCCTCTCATCATCACACAGCCAATCTCAAGGGAGCAACTGTTCTCCATCTAATCCCAGAACTGATGTAAGAAAAAAAATAAAAATCACAGATTTTAGTTTGATCATAATTTGTGGACTCAAGAGGCCTTATAAGCCTCTCCCCAACCCTGAATGTGCCCTGTTGCAGGGGGCCGTCGGATCCTTTTACACTTCGATATAATCCATGTTGATTACGGTCCTCTCACCTCGTATGTGTCAAAACATAGACAGAAATGTTATCTTTATGCTGTGTAATCCATTTATTCCTGTATCACTCACACTTGTTGAAAATTGGAAACGGGGAGTTTAAAGCTCCTACACGCTTTGTTGAGAGTTGTAATTTCTCTCTGTTGGGTTTTCGGATCTATTTATTACTCCGTGTCAGCCCACGATGGAGGGGAAAAGGCATTTTTCATCACTTTCCACTTAATCACCCAATCCGTCCTCTTCTCGCTCTCACAAGTGATCAGCGGCCGCGAGCGGCGGGGTCTCCTCTCCGTCGTCAATTTAAAGGAACTGAACGGTTTCAGCTGCCCTGAGGAGGAAGCTGCCACATTGCAAACACATTCAGAACTTTAATGCGTTACTTTTTTGTGATATTTTACAAAAATGTATTTATTTTTTTTGTTAATTGTACAAACTATACCACGTTCTTTTCTTTCTTTAGGAAATTAACAGGTTCTTTACAATACTGCTGAAAAGTAAAAAAAAACAAAAACATATCTAACAGCTTTGATTCCAACATGAGAAAAGTTGTGCTACGGAAAAGCAGACGGTTACGGCTAATGACTGCTTGAGCTTTTTTTCCGGTAATAGGGGAGTTTCCCGCTCCACTGTTGCCACAAGCAAGCTCAGCACGATGGATTGCTGCAGAATCATCGACTCCACGCAGTCAGCTTCCCACTCTAAAGAGCTTCTGCTCTTTCAGGAACAGTGATTGCTGCAAAACCAGCGAGTCAATGCAACTGGCTGGGATTCCTTGGATAAAAAAAAACCTTTTCTCACCAGATGTAACAAAACTTGACATTTATTTCTAGGGCTGAAGAGGAACATGTCATTGAAATTTAATATGATTGGTTTTAATTAACGCTATATTTCTGCATGTTTGATTGTTGGATGGATGGACCTGACAGGTGTGATGAGATATTGTTTGTTGTAAATTGAAATAAACTTTATTTAACAGTACTAGAAAGTGCTGTAAGTAACTTTTAAAAAAACTATACAAAATATCCAATACAAATCAAGTTCAGTTATGTTTTTTTTTTTTTTAGACTGCACTGCATAAGGTAAAGGAAAATAATAGAAAAACCTGAAAAACATGACCTTTGTTTCTTTCTTTTTTTTATTTGTCATGTTATAGAAATTGGTTTGTACTTTGTCAATTATTTTGTTAAAAAAATCATTTTCTTGGTCATGATTTGTAAAAGCAATAATAAAAGGTATACCTTATGAAAATCTGCCTGAGGTCATAACAAAGAAAAGGAAAAAAAAAGAAAAACCGTTACATATTTTTGCCAGTTTTCCCAGTAGATGTAAAGGTGTAAAAGTCTCATTACAAAGCAGCCTAATTACAAGCCCCCCGTCTCAACTAATTGGGAAATGTAGCGGGAGGCAACTACAGTCTTCCGGCAACACAATGAGTTGGCCGGTCGTCCTTCGACTCCAAGGCCACGAGCCTGAACACCTCCTGTCTGCAGCACATCCTTCAACACGACATTGAACCTTTACTAGCTGCGGGGCTGCTCTCCTATTACTGACCCAGCACTTACACCTGGCTGTGAAGGGAAAATTTCCCCACAGGGATCAATAAAGTGTCACATTAGCACAGTGATGCTCGGGCGAGGGAGAGAAGCGAGACAGAAATCCCCTACACAAATCACCGCGCCACATCAGTCACGCTGTGATTCGCGGGCGTGTCGAACGGCCGCGCGACGTCTTCTCGGCGTGCGCTGCCGACTGCAGCTACTGATGTACGGAGCTGCAACTCGCTGTGGACTTTTATGAGTTTGATCAAACTTAAAAACTAGATTGAATGTTGCAGGTTCTTGACAAGGATATCCCCAGGATTTTCATCTCTTTCACCATGAGTGTCAAACTTATCATTTTGGGCGGAATCAAAATCAAGAATGTCTTCAGAAGACGGACTGTAGCAGAATTTGGCCCGTCACGATAAATTGACCCGGTAATTATTGCAATAAACAATAATATTGTTGTTTTGAGACCATCTTCAAGCAATACGTTGATAATGGCACAGCAATGTTAGTTTGGCCTCTCAAAGATTAATAAACTTTAACTTTGTACAGAAACTCCACACAAGATATTCTAAATACCCCAAATAAAACATCTAAATGCCAAAAAGGTAGAAAATCCACACACAACCAAAACCGTAAATAAAATGGACTATAAAGTCTCTAAACAAAGTTCAAAAAAACATTCATCATCAGAATGGCAATCATCATTAATTGATTGATTTATTATTATTATAAGAAAAGAACCAGTCTTATTCTACATTAGAATCAATGTAGAATATATGCAGTTAGGCCTGTCACGATAACAAATTTTGCTGGACAATAAATTGTCCCAGAACTTATTGCGATAAACAATAATATTGTTCTTTTGAGAGAATTTCCAAGTAATATAATAGTAATAATGGCATCATAATCAAAGGATTGTCAAGGATCAATAAACTTAAAATTCTAAGGAACATATAATCACTGGAACTGGAAGACATTTGAAATATCCAAAATAAATAAACAACAAAAACAACAAATAAAATGAATTATAAAGTCTGTGTAAACAAAATTATCCCTCAAAAAAAGGACAGTTGCACCAAACTGAAGACTTTTGTCAGTTTTTGGTAAAAAGAGAGAGAAAAGAGAAAAAGGATAAATCAAGCAAATGAAAATGATTGAGTTTCTTTTAATTTATCAAGTGATTAAATGATTTATTGTCTATTGTGACAGGCCTAAATGCAGTAAAATAACCCACATGGCCCTAAGCTTCTTTATCTACATTAGTGTCTACATAACAATGACATTCATCAGTTTCTCTTTTGTGGATTCTTTGACAGCATTTTTACCCAGTAAGTGTCTGCAGGTCAGCCTCATAGTTTGAGGGTTAAATATCCTGAGGAAGTTACTTTAACGTCCTGTCAGCTCGTCACCTGAATCATCATGAATCAGCCGTTTCTAAAGATGCATCTGACTGCAGGAGCCATGTATTAACGTGTTTCTGCAGTGAAGCTAAAATCTTACAGTGCTTGGCAAAAACTTTTAACACTCTGAACTTTTGTACGTTTTGTCTCAAAGTCTACACACTACAGCACGTTTGATTGAGGTTTTATGTGTGATATCTGCACACAGCAGTGGATTATTTTGAAGGTTAGAGAAAATTATAGGAGGCTATGAGTCTTTTTTTACATTCCATGTCAATAATTGATTAGTTTTAGTTTGCATTTCATTCAGGTTCGACTTCATTTTAATCTCAAAATGTTGACAATTCTCGTATTTACGACTTTATTTGTATTATTTTGACTTTATTCTCGTACAACGTTATTATAACTGTTCTCATAATTTACTCATTCGTCTCAGTTTGGTCCTCATACCGTCGTAAAAACTAGAGTAAAGAAGCTTCTCTTTCAGAAAAAGTTTCCTCTTATTTAACCAAACCCTTTTTTGAGGGGGCACAATAATTGCTGTAACATTATTTGTTACTATATGTATTTCCTTACGGAGGAGCTCAGGCTGTGTTCAGGTTGTCGGCCTGCGCTCTCTGCTGCCTCCGTTTCATCTTTGGCTCAGTCCCACAGCTGTGCTGTAGGTGGACATGTGGGTGGGTGGGTCCGGTGGGCCCGGGGGTCAGCGGGGCTCATCTGTATCTGTCAGACAGCTGGAGATAATGAATAGTAGGATGAAGGCCAACGGAAACATCACTACTAATCATCTGAGTCCACATCTGAGGCTGCCACGTCCAGCAGCTCGGATGCAGCCAGGTTTTTCAGAACTTGCCTCTGTGAAACGCTCAGCCAGCTTTTCAAAGGTAATTTATTCCTCTACACACACATCACAGTTTTATTCTTTTTACTAGTTTGCTCCTTCCAATTTTTGTTCTATGTGCATTTGAAGTGTTTTCCGCCTGCCATGCGCTGAATGCATGGTAACATGGCCAGCTATTATTAGACCTTTTTCTAAAATATTGATTCTGTATTGGCTTGTGCACCTGGAGATTTTAATAATTTACCATCTCATTTCTCTGCTTAAGGTGAATATGAACATTGAGGTCTAACCTAAGGTGACTATCGACATCTTGGATTTATTGACACAGTAAACATTTTGGTGCTCACTGATTACAGTTTTTTCTCAAAACAGTTGAATGACTGTTCAGTTGTTTTATTGCTGCTCTTTAACATGTTGCAGATCTTCAGCTTTATTCTTTTCAAAACATTTCAGGATTATTACTCATTGTTTTTCTGCACAAATAACCTTAATTGCTGGTAGCAAGTCTTCTGAGAGAAAAGTGAAAGTTACAAGAGTGTCACATATATATGCTAAACACTATTAACATAGGATGGTTAATAATAAAAGGTGCCAAATGAAGAAGACAACTGGTTTTATAAAAGGGAGGCATTCATCCACAAATTCACTCTGATTGTTTAATTTAATATTCCTACAGCAGAAGCACTGAACCTGTGAACCTCTGTATCTAAATGCAGAGAATGCTTTTGATGGTGCTAATAACTGGAAATTATATTGCAGCCTTGCATGAATTTGGTTTTGGAAACTATTTTGCAAACTGATTAAAAATATTATAGAGCTTCTCAATAGCATGCATCAGGTCAAATGTCCATACATTAACCATCAGGCAAACTACAGATATTAAAGATATGAAATGCAAGAACAAAGAACATGCATTAATGAGCATGATACTGTTATTGCTCTGTAAAAAGAAGAACATAGTTAAGGTCCATTTTTGAACCTACTACTAAATTTAGAGTGTATTCTTTAATTTTGCTCCTTGTTCAAACTTTACAAATAACATTGCTGTTGATAACACAGTAGAAAGCAATGTGACATTTTACAGTAATGTGAACCGATTGATTTCGGTTTAAAATGAATCATCCCATATATTATTATGAGTTTAAAATACTATTAAATAGTTTTCACACAACATTATCATCTGTTTGAATATCATACATATTTAGCATCAAAAGCTGCTGAGATTAAAGTATGTTATTGTGCTTAATGGTGCTGGTTATACATTTCACCATTAAGTAATAGCGTCATGGTAATTCTCAGAAGAAAAAAAATAATCTGTGATTCTGTTTGGGCATCCTGATAATCATTTAGTTCAGTCTCTCCAATCCTTTCATTTTTATTTTTTTTTTTTAAAGTACAGCCTCAAACACACACTGTTACTTTATCAAAGCTATTAAAATCAGTCCGTCACGCCTGCAGCATTTTCATTTGACATAATTAATTAACTATACAAATAAAATAGTTGTTTGGAAACCAGTTAATTCGGCTATTTCTTTTTCTTTCAAACATTATCAGCTAAATTCAATAAAACTAACATGATTAAAAAAGGGCCTGCCTATCGGGTTGTAAAATGATGCCTAATTAGTCTTTGACTCTTTTTAAATCAAAATCTGAATTCAAATTACATTCTCATCCTGCGACTCTCGCGATTAACTCGGAAGGCGTCGGTGGATGTTTACAGATCATTAGCTGCGGCCTGTAATTCCTCTCCAGCGATGGCTCAGTGGTAGTCTGAAGTCAGATCACTCAGCTTCTTAATTACAGTCTCTACATTAAGAAGAGACTTCTACTTCGGTGCCTTCGGTCCCAGAAGGCACCGAAGTAGAAGGCCGCGTCCGGACGGGATCTGACCCGTCACTCTGTCACTCTCGTCAGCGCAGCTTGCCTCGTGTTGGGAACACAAGACAGATCCGGAAGATAACACGGCCGTGCCCATCCCGCCTGCCACACTAATGCTTTATAAATATCTCCTTCAAAGAGCCAAGATGATGGGATTTAGATGGGATGATTTTGGACTCTGTTGTGGTGTAGCATGGCAGACCCATTTAAGACCTCAGTTGGCTTTTCATTTTGAGCTGCTACGATCCAGGAACCAGCTGGAAGAGCAGATAGAAACGTCTTGATGGGACTTGTGATGGACAGCGCCTGGTTTACTAGTCTGACTCAGACTGACCAACTTCTCAAACAACCAGGAGAAATCACGACTGCAGTCATGCCCAGGCACTTTCTAACTCTGCCTGGACATCCTTCCATTTTCTTACACCCTTGTCCCTAATGGGGTCGGGAGGTACTGGTGTCTATCTCCAGCTACGTTCACCCTGGACAGGTCGCAGGGCAACACAGAGACAAACATGCACACACACTCACACCTAGGGAGAATTTAGAGAGACCAATTAACCTGACAGTCATGTTTTTGGACTGTGGGAGGAAGCCAGAGTACCCGTACAGGGAGAACATGCAAACTCCATGCAGAAAGACCCGGGCCAGGAATCGAACCCAGGACCTTCTTGCTGCAAGGCAACAGTGCTACCAACTGAACATACTGTTGCATAATTTGAGCCTTACTTTTTTTGTATTCTCAACTTGATGTTACAGCACAACACAACTTTTTTTATATGCAAGTTTTGTGATAAATTACACAATATTTCTAATTTTCTGCATCGGTATTAGTTCTGGAGATGCCCTGATTCTGTCCAAAGAATCAGATCTAGTTCCTTACAACTACATTTTTAGATCTAAATATCTTAGTTCCCAACTTTTTTCAGCTCCCAGTCCCTGTTGTTGGTTTACTGTAATTTTGTGTCTCCACTCCCTTGGTGTTAGATATGCTGGAACGACCTTTTCCATTGCCAGGTTATTAAAATCCTGGCCTATTTTGTAGAGATGCAGCAAGAAATCCGAATATTTCAGCTGGAACAGCCTCAGAGCCGCTAGCGAGTCAGGGAACGTTCTGTAAGTCCTATTGCATCACACTGACAACAGTGTTTAGTGTGGAAGTTGATAGTTTGCTTTTTCAGTATCAATAAGGTGATTTTGGAAATGTCTGAAGAAGGAATTTTAAAGAAACAAAATATTTCCTCTGAAATGTCTAGACATGCCTGGTGTTAATTCAGGCTGCAGATGCCAGGAAGTCTGACCGGAGTTCAGCAAGGTGTTGTGTTTTATCCTTTGACTTCCAACCTCTGTCACAGAACATTCTGTCTTTTTGAGTTAAGGTTAGCACCTCTGAAAGTTGTAAAATTGCTAAAATTGCATATTAAAGATAGACTAGGAAGGGCCTCCTGTTTTACATGCTGTGTAATGTTGCCTCTGCTTATATAAATAATTAATCACCTCGAGTGCTAAGTCCAGAAAACCTGCTAAGCCCAGTGGTAGAGGCTCCTGGGCAGTCCACCCACTCCATGTTGTTTGTGTGTTTAAGAACTGTTAAAAGTTGACAGGAGACTGGAAAATATGACCAGGTAATTATGCGTTATTGGAAGACAGTCTTCAAAAAAGGCAGACACTGAATAATACAATTAAAATAAATACTTCAGTTCTTTACAGCAAGACAATTACTCAAAAATAATTTGAAGGCAACAAGGTGGATGTTGTGGATTGCAGTCATAGCAAATATTTATATTAATTTTTTATCACTGAGGGCACCATTGCAATTTTGCTATATTCTAGTAACATAGTGACAAATCTTGTGATGTGTCTTATGAAACAATGAGTCTATACAAGTGAAAGGCATTAGGAGGACCGAGAACACAAGAGCCTGGCAATAACAGAGGGAGAATCCAGAGCTGCTGCTGCTGCTGCTGCTGCTGCTGCTGCTGCTGCTGCTGCTGCTGCTGCTGCTGCTGCTGCTGCTGCTGCTGC
>CAEFZX010011056.1:0-11765 GCA_903066825.1 Alfaro cultratus
GGTCGCCGGGACCGGGAGTCGAACCCGCGACGTCCGCGTCGAGGACTAGGGCCTCCAAACGTGGGGCGTGCTAAACCACTGCGCCACCACAGCACGCCCCGTCTGGTACTTTTCTAAACTAGTTACTTTGTGTCATTTTGGATTATAAATCTGAGCAAACTAAGTTTACATCTGGGGTTCCTCAAGGCTCCTTCATCGTATCACTTTCAACGTCATCACGCTCCTTGCTCAGATTGCTAAATTATCTCTTGCCATAAATATGCTGATGATACACAACTATATTTATGTGTTATCACATTATCAGAGCAGAAATGAGTCAGTTTTAGATTGTGGGGCTCTTTTTTAACCCATTTCCTTCCTTGTGTGTCAATGTTCTGCTGTATCACGTGTTCCTGCCTTCAACACAATATTTCTTCTTCATTTTGAAAGAAAGAGCACTGTATGTATTAATTTTGTGGTGGTTCAGTAGGTTTTTCCTGCTGCTCTTTAACCAAACTGCAACCGGTTTGGTTAAATCAAATTATTTTCAATATAAAACTGCAGGTGTGTGTCTGGTGAATTTTTGGTTAAAACATTTTTGTTCTTCATTCACTAGGTAGAGAATTTAGAAATTTTACACATGTAAAAGTAGCAATACTTCATAATAAAGTTACTCAAATAAAAATACAAAGTGCAACATAGTAAAAGTACTCCTATCAGTGCCTTTTTCCATTAAGTTACTCAAGAAAATGTAACTAGTTACCATCCAACTCTGTCTATAAGTGAAATAATCTGCAGGGGAACAAAACATTTTTCCCATGTTAGAAATTAAAATGTTTTGTGCAACAGCATAATTATGCATTTTAATCAGATGTCATCTTTTCTTGCTGATTTTGTCCTGTTTGGAGTTCATTTCCACTTTACACTATGTTCTTTGTTTTGTTGCTGAATGTTTATTATTACCACAGAATTCAAACCAAGGATTATAACATAAATCCAAACGATTTCAGAAATGTCTCTCATTTGTCGCAGAATGACGTAGAAAAACCCAGCAGTGACACATTTCCAGGCGTTCTGCGTCTTCCTCTGGCCGCAGACATGAGCAATGACCAGAAGCCCAAACATGAACCATCAGAGCTGCTCTGATTGCCGCCAGAGAGCAAACATTTGTTTGGTTTCTCTGTACAAGCACAGATAGGCCTCAGCTGAATTGACAGGGTGCCCTAAATTGTGTCGGTGACGCCCGATCCTTCGTGTCAGAACCATTAAAGAAGAAGACTGGGGTGTGATGATAATGTATTGATCAGGCTGTGATGGATGGCGGCGGAGGAAATATAAGTGAAGTTCCCGTTCGGGTTGAAAACAGTCCAGATCCGGCCACCTGAACGTAGAGACACCATGCTTTCTGCAGCTCTGTTTTACCTCTTAGCTCTGATTTGCTCTACAACATGGACGCACGCTATGCCTGTTTATCCAGAACCCAACATGGAACCACAAGCAGGTAAGATTCAAATTTTATTCCTGATTTTAAAGTGGAAATCAGGAAAAATCTTATTATTCTGATTATTAAATCATATTATCAGAAAATTTACCTTCTAAAAAAGCCAAAAACGCAAAATTTTACCAAGTATTTTCAGTCTACTTTATAGTGCAAACATCTATAGTTCACTTGAAATAAAACAAAACCAACTTACAAATAACTTTTCAGCAAGATAGAAGAGCTTGTTTTAAGTAAATAATCCCTTCATATGAATGAAAAAGTGCTAGTTTGCAGATCATTTCACCTGCAGCACGAGAAAAAAACAAAACAAACAGTATTCATGACGTTACAAAATTAAAACTCGGATCTTCTTTGAGAAGTTGCAAATCTGTCAGATCTGTTTACTGAGTTTATAAAGTCAGATATTTGCAACAAAAAGTGACCAAAGTCTAAGGCTTACTTGGTAAATACAAGAGAGGTGTATTTAGATGTTTACATCAACAACGCAAAAACAAAAAATATCGCAAAGTATTTTGGTCTAGTTTGTAGTACAAACATCTTAGTACACTTGAAATAAAACAAAACAAACTCATAATCAATATCAGCAAAAGCTTGTTTTAAGTAAATAACTCCTTAATATTGATTTTAAAAGATTACACTGGCAGATTATGTCATTTAAAACGTTACATTTTTCTATGTTATAGGTGAAATAATCTGCCAGTGGCACTAGTACTTTTTCATCAATATTGAGAAATTATTTACATAAAAATAAGCTCCTACATCTTGCTGAAAGGTTACTTGTAAGTTAGTTTTGTGTTAATTCATCTGAACCAGAAAATAGTCCTAAAATACTTGGTAAGATTTTGTGTTTTTACAGTGTAAAACATGAATATAAACAAAAAAGTTGTTTTATTTCAACAGATTTCATTCATAAGTTGGTGTCAGAGGTGGAAGATGGAGCCAATGCTGCTGAGGAGGATCAGAGAGAGGCGAATAACCTTTACCCTCTAATGATGCACCAGAACGGAGGGAGAGACTCCTGGACCAAAGGTAAAACCGGGACAAATATACCAACATTTACAGCAAAAAAAAAAAAAACACAAAAAAGATGAACTATGTGACATTAATGGTGTGATAACTTATTCCTGTAGGGGCAAAGGATTCACCACCACAGGGAAATTTTGCAAATATGGTAAGAGTGTGATAATTAGTCTATATGTATTACTATACATCAGGATAATTACAAACTTCCAGTAACAACTTGAAGAAAAGCAGAAACCAAAATGTCACTGACCGACAGAGGTGGTTAAACTCGTATTTCTGAATCAAATCTTTTATTTTATTTTCCCAGGTAGAGGATCTTAAAGAAGTAGTCCTGAAGCTGGCTGCAGCAGACAAGCTGCGCTCTCAGGGCTTTGTCCGATCAGAGCAGAGTCTGCCAAAAACAAACAAAAGAGGTGAGACAAGAGAAGATTTTTCTCTCTGATTAACACTCCTGCTTTCCTTTCTGAATAGTTTGAAGTGATGTTTATTTCATTTTTTTACCCAAGCTATAAAATGGCAGCACTTTCAGATAGTTTTACATAAACAAAATTCTTTATAATTGAGGAGACTCCGCTGAAGCACTAAAACAGATTTTCTTTTAAACAATATTTTTGTAATTTATCCCTGCTGCCTGTGTTTAACTGGACTGTTTTCTGCTTGCAGCGTGTTTCTGGAAATACTGTGTGACCAACTAGAGCCCAGCAGGCCGATGCTTAGATCCTGGCTTTGAATGACGTTATCACTCTTCATCATTTTCCTTTTATTTCCCATCCAATACGTTGTCCGTACCAGATACAAAAAAAGAGGATATATTTTTAAACCTGTAAAATTGTCTTTTTCTGTGACTGAAAATAAATTAGAATATCTGAAATGGCCTCTACACCCAGAGATCTGGTTTTATTTTCCTGAATAACAACAGAAATGTCATGATAAGGAACAAGTAAGTTTATTTAATAGTGTGTTTGTTAGAGTTCATCAAACTAAAATTAACTGTCATATAGCCTACATGAATATACCTATGCAGGTGTTTTTGATTCTTAAAAAGCATTCAAAATATTTATATGTACACTATAAACAATAACTCAACTAACAGTAAATTGCACTCTGGCTCTTTTCATCTGAGTAACTAAAGATAAACATGTGAAATGATGCTTTCACGGTACTGAATGTCTTATTCATCTGGTGAGCTCATATTTGTGACAACAGCGCCCTCCAGAGATCGCTTTTGGGGTTACATTTTGGAGGATAACATGACGAAATGTGAGTTTTTATTTCCGCTTGGCGACGCCAAAGTAAGCCTTCTCGATCTCGATGTCGGCCGGACATGTTTGTTTGAATTCCTCCCGTTCGTAGGCGTTCTCCAGGTACCTCCAGACTCCTGTGAACTCGGCTGGGATCTCAAAATCGCAGTACTTCTTGGCAGCAACCTGAAATAGAAATCAGGAGTTAGCTTTAGCTTCTTCTTCTTCTATTTTTCTATAAGTGTAGCTGGGTGGTACATTTGTGTTTCCCGGGTTATATAAGCATAAAGAAGGCGCTTATCAAATTTTTAAACTTCAGATCCACAACATGCTAGCTAATGTTAATACAGCTAGATGAATGCGGGTAACCATGGTAACTAGCGAGCGCCTGACGGCGAGCAACGGCTCTTTCTGCGTGCGCATCCGCCGTGTTTACAAGCAAATAATCCCTGGCATAAACATAATTTATAAAAGAACAAACAAGAGAATATTTTCACCCATATGTGGGATAAAACAAAATATAATTTTATTTTCTAAAATATGTTTTATTTAATTAAATAAAGACTTTTATTAAATAAAAAATTGATACATTTTTTTCTTTAACAAAATAAAGATATTTTTTTACTCAATTTGAAGAAGATAACTGAAAAACTTTCAGTTGGTATTTTGGTGCTCAAAGTTGAGTAATTTAAGCACTCAATTTGAGTACTCAAATTGAGTGCTTAAACTTCACTGAAGTTACAAGCAGTAACTTCACTGAAGTTACTGCTTGTAACTTCACTGAATTAAAACCAAGCTTGTTTTAACCAAAACAAAATCACCAAACAGACACACCTGTGTTTTTGCTAAAGTTTAATACATTTTGCATTGGAGAACATGATTTTGAATTTTTTTTTTTTTTTTTTTGCCTGATTTAGTTAATTCATAATTGTGGTATTTCTATGAACTATTTAAATTTTTATCTTTAAATTACCCAAATTTACATATATCTTAATATTTCAGTCTGCCTGATTATGTCATTTTTAAATATTAAATAATCTATATTTTGATCTTGAGCAGACTTTTTACCAAATACTTTTTTACTCTTACTTGAGTAATTTATTGGACGGATACTTTTTACTTTTATTTGAGTAAATTTAAGTTGAAGTAGAACTACTTTTACTTGAGTGCAATGTTTGGGTACCATCTCTGGTGATGCTCCAACGCCAATTTTGGAAACACTTGACGTTTCTGAACTACAATGCAACTAATTTCAATTTATATAACTTGAGTAGGTCCTACTCATTTTTATTTAGGGACTTCTTTTATAATTAAGATTTCTGAATTCAAATCTCATTTTAACTAGTGACTGAGAAATAAATTTCACCTGTCTGAAATTAATTTATTTCAAATAGGTTTTTAAAAACAAGAAAGCAACTAATTAAGACAAGAGAAAACAAGTGCCTAGCAAAGAACAAAAATAATTAGCTTACCACTGCTTTTCTGTTTGAAAAGGAGTAGGAAGAAATGAGAAGTAATTTAATCCTATCCCTTATCTCAGTTTAATGAAACATATTATTTACCGACTCAGTCAACTCAATTCATTAAACAGACTGTATGTAAGGGATTTAATCTGTTCCCATTACTTATTTAATAAATGTCACTTTGAACAAAAGTCTGCAGCTGTAATTAAATCGAGGAGTCTGGTTTATTTGTTTGGATGAACAGACCTTCAGTACAAACAGCAAAGATGAGAAGAAGAGTTGTCTTTTTAGTAAGTATGTCATTTTTTTTAAATTATGTGTTCAAATTTGTTTGGAAACAGGCATTTTGTACACAAAAAATGATACCAGTTTAGACAAAATAGATAAAAGTTACTAGCAATAAATTCAAGGAATATTTCTGCTATGGTTGATTTTAGGTTTACTGAAAATAACAAAATTTATTTTATTGTCCACCATCAACATTAAGCCAATAGAGGTTATTTTCATTGTTTTCAAACATTTCTTTGATTAAATAACTTCTTGTTTTGCATAACCAACTTAGATTTCAGCGACAGTTATGAGGTTTTGTTAGTTTGTTTTAGAACTTGCTGGTTGAAAACTTTAATATCTAAATATCCCTTGTTTGATCAACAAAAGGCCTTTGATTGGTCCAGTCTACCCAAGTACAAGTGGAACCCTTATTAACCCTTTATTTTTTTTCTGTCTTGAATAAAACCTCACACGTCTCACCCTGATGACGTGCAGCTTGGGCAACAGGTTGCAGTCTGCTAAGGTGAGCCGGTCACCGTCCAGAAACTTCCTCCTGGAGATGGCGATGGGTTCTGCAGAGTTGTGGTCGATTTCCTCAGGGAGCGGGCTGTTTAAGTATTCGTCCAAACGCCGAAACTCTCGCAGGAGAATCTTTTCCTGTGCTGAAAGATCAGAAGAAAACAGAGATTTTGCACCATCGTTTTCCAGTAGTCCTTAAATAAACATTAAAAATCTGTGAATTTATTGCTTCAAAACAAAAATCTACAAGAGTCCACACGTCTCAAGAGTTCTGGTCTCCTGAGGCTATCGGTTCAATATCGGCTATCAGAGACTAAATCAGCTAAGTCATGACCTGTCCTCAAGAATTACCATCCTGCAACTTTTAGATGCATCCCTAGTCCAACACCACAGCACCAAATGCTCAAAATCTGCCTAATAGGAACCGCGACCAGCAGAAACCTGTCTTTGGCACTGCGGCCTTGAATGTCTGAAGGCTCCTCACCTTTGATTTAAAGTGAAGAGCAGTGAAAAAGTGAACCACACCAGCTGAAAATGTAACAAATGTTTAAATTTTGGTTCCAACTGGACCGAGTCCACTGGACTGTTAGGTGTGAAAACACTCTTAGAGATTCATCAGTAGTTGCCATGGAGAGAGGGTCCAGTTTGGGCTTTCTTATTTGGCCTTCACATAGACAGATTAATTAATCAGAAACAAACTTACGGGCATTGTTTGGGCTATTCTTGATGAAAGCGGAGAACTTTGCAAAAATGTCTGAACCCACGTCAAAGGACTCTTTGTTCACCGGGCTGAGATGGGGATACCTTTAACAGAGAAGTGAGATTGGAAACCTTTAATTTAAAAGAGAGCAAGATACTCAAACTCCCACTTCACTTGGTATTTGGATAATGGTGTGAAGCAACAATACCTGGGAGGAGCAAGTGTTTGTTCAAGGAACTCCTCAATTTTGATGAAGTCTGTTTTAAGGATGCCGTTGTAGAGGAGGAAAGGAGGGTTTGTCCCCGGGGCCAGGTCTTTGAGCTCTGCTGGCTTCCTGGAGAAGACACACATAGAAGAAAAAGGGGGCAACATTTTAATTCTGTTATCAAACATGTCAACACTGAGGCTAAATTGACTGTTGAGGCCCAAGTGGTTATGTCTGTACATGAAGTAGACATTTCAAGGAGAGCCAACCTAAATGGGCAACCAAAGAACAAGGCCTTCCTCAAAGACCACACCTGATTGGATTAAATTTAACTCTTATTTTTTAAAAAAAATATTTTTTTTTAAGTATTGCTAGCTAATCCAAATTCTTTGGGATCGGACTTTCATTTACTTGTTCTTTAGTTGTAACTCAGTGTATCAGGAGACTTCAGGGTTAATTACACTCACTTCGATAAGACGAAAGGTGGATTGTGTTAGCAAGTCCGACATTAGCGGCTTCGCTTAACAGAGAACGTCTGGTTATCGCTAACTAACGGGACACAAATTTACTTCTCTAGCATCAGACTGTTATTTATTATGTTTACATTCACGAGCTTTCTGCTGTAACGGGTCTCAGAAGACTTGGGGATAAGATGTAATAACGACAGGCAGATTTTGTTCCCCAGTCCGACATTAGCGGCGACTCCATGTCTTCTCTTCCGGCCTTTCTTAACAGAACGTCCGGTTACATTTCAAAATAAGAGCATGAACATAAATCACGCAGTTTAACGGTTAGACAGAGATGTTCATTTGTAAGGAGGGCTAAATGTTGATACCTTGCCGTTACATTAAATCAAAATTGGTTTTGATTACTGAAATAATATGAAACTGACATAAGTAGTAAACAAGTAATAAATACATAATTTTAAAATATAATGTTATTAAGCAGACTTTGAGACTAAGAAATTGTACTCAGCATCGTATTTTCTTGTTCAACTCTTTAAAGCAGTCAGCGCAGATGATTTCTGGAGTTTTCTGAAAGATTTCTGCTGCTGAAACTTGCCAACTGTTTGCTCTTTAAAATCCCCACTTTCTTTGAGGATGTCAGAATCAAACATGTCACTCTGGATTATTAATAATACTAGCAGGCCGTTGGGTTTACACAACTCTGGGAGTGGTCGTCTGCTTGAAAGGCCTGCCTGTGTGTGTAATGAATCACTCAGTTATCTACATCCTTACAAAGTTTCCTGGCCCTATTTGCATGTTGGTTCTGACCCTGAGAAATACACACAATAAATTCCCAATTAAAGAAGGTGTTGGTTTGAAAGTGACAGAGATCTTTGTACTTTTAGACTTTTACAGGCTCACATTGGCAACCCAATGTGAGCAGCACTTTGTGACAGCTGAGAAGTGGTTGGGATTATGACAAAACTATAGTGTGTTCTGTGTGAAAGTCCCCATGACCAGATGCTCAGGAAATGATTTTTTTCAGCAGAGGGGTGCTTACTTCCTCATATCAACAGTGGTCACTGTAAACTTGACTCCTTTTAGCCACAGCACCATGAAGAGCCTCTGGCAGAAAGGACAGTTCCCAATGTTTTCACCATCATGCCCAGCCTAGAACAAAAACACAATAAATTAAGTTAGATATGTTTTTTTATCTTCAAACTCAAGAGTAATTTTGTGTTTTATCCTATCAGCTGTTTTTCTCTAATCTTTTCTGCTGATTTAAAGGTTACTCAGGCAGCAAACACAGCATTTGGGACATTTAAAGGCCATTTTCTCCTTGGAAGGGAAATGCAGGCATTGTGTTGCAGCGGAAAAACACATACACAGTCCAAATTCAGCCACTTGTGATCCAAGCCAATCACAATTTGTGCCAAGATTCAGATAAGATTCAGTTTTATGTTTATTTATAAACTTTAATACAGAAAACACGAGTTAAGTGGTGTGTATTATTGATATGAGTGTGTGCCCAGTATGGCCGTAAACCTGATGGTGCTTAGGTTTTTATTTAAACCAAAACTTATAATTCAGTGTTAAAATTAAGGGTTATTTCTGTGCTTTAGGGTGCATTCACACCAGTTGTGTTCTTTAAAGCCCTTTTCCTGCTCCCAAAACAGGAATTGGAATGTAGCGCAGGGCATTCTGGGTAAAAACCTTAACAAACACGTGAGTTGAGTCCTAGCGGGAGAGATGACTTGAGGTCTCTTGCCAAAGACAAAAGTGAAATCCTACAAGTGCTAAAATCTGACGCTACTTCATTTTTGTTAACACTTTGTGAAGGAAGAAGTTGTGCTCTTGTCTTCTGATGTTTTTGTGTCAATTCCTTCAGTGGTTCTTGGGGCAGCGCCTCAACAGGCAAGGAGGGGAACAGCTTTTTCAATTAGTTTTGATCTTTTGACAGTGCAATGTGAAAGAGAACCACACCAGGTGAAAGTGTAACAAATGTTGCAATTTTGGTCTTCAATAGAACCAAGTCTGCCGGACTATCAGATGTGATAGTCCATTAAACCATTAAAATGTTCCAAATTTTGACTCATCCGATGCATCATCCTACACTGACCAGACATTCCCGCTATTATATAAATAGTTTTGAATGTTTCTGGTAAGTTCAGTAATAAATTTATTTTTTATTAGCAGATGGGGCTTTACCATGTTTATAAGGTGGCAAAAAAGGGGACTACACCGGGCTCTATATATTTAACGACTACCACTGCCCAAGTTTTTGGAAAACAAACAGGTATTTAAATTTAACACAAGGTTAAACCTTGTGTGTGTCAACTGATTATTTCTGAGTGACAAAACATTAGAAAATGTTTCATGGATGTCCCTGCTGGTCTGAAGTGGGTGTGGCCGATGGTTCAGGGCTCAGGCCACGCAGTTTTCTCTCCAGGCTCTTGTCTTCTTCTGGGTGTGCAGTGATAACGTGAACTCAGTCTGTTGCCTTAATTAACTGATAACAGGCTGCTCCGACCCTCGGTGGAGGGATACAAACATCCTAACAACTACTTCACATGGTATTTGGAAACAGGTCCAGTAATAAGGGAGTTCTGGTTCTGTTTGGGTACATCAAAGTTTTTTGTTCTGTTTCTAGCCACTGAATGAAAAACAAACCAGTTTTAACCAAAAGCTCCACCAAACAAAGACACACACCTAGATTTTTTGTTAAAGTTTTATGAGTTTTATATTGAAAGTAACTGATGAGGAAAATTTTAATTTTCTGTTTATGTTATTTATATTAATTATTTTCATTGAGATTTAAAATATAAAATTTTCCACATAACTTTATATGTTGTTCCATTAAAGAGGTAATATTTAGATATTAAATGATTGATAATTTGATCAGTTACTCAGTACGTGAGTAGACATTTTACCAAATACTGTTTTACTCTTATTTTAGTCATTTCTTGGACGGCTCCTTTATACTTTTACTTGAATAAAAACATGTTGAATTAGTGCTACTCTTACTTGAGTAAAATATTTGGGTACTGTAACAGGCTCTTATGTTCTGTTAGTAAATGTAGCAATTGGAAAGAAATAAAAATAAAAATACTGACCTTAATGAACAACTCGATGCTTGGCTCCTTTTCTGAGCTTTGTCGAAGTGCCATGTTTATACAAATTAATAAGTTTCACCAAATTATTTGCTCCAGTCAAAGGTTCTCCTTCAGTAAAAACGCTCCCAAGAAATCCTCAAAAACAAACTGACATGAAGCTGGTGAGTGTGTCCTTGGAAAGGCTTTTTTCTGTATTTTTTTGTAGGAGAAGCAGTGTCACCTCTTGCCTGCTTGTGTTTGATTGCTCCTTGTAGGGTATCGCACTGAGCTTTCTTCACAAACCTACTGGAGGGAGGACCTGCAGAAAAATGGGCGGGGAACTGCTGAGCCTCACTCTCTTATATACTCAAACTATAAGAGGAGAAGCTTAAAATAGTTTCCTTTGCTAATTTTGATACACAGGAACCGATAAGGAGGAGTGACTCAAAGCATATAAAAAACACAATTCATAACGTCCAGTCAGATATCAACAGTCTTGTTGCTATGGAAGGACACAGTGTGAGCCGGGAACTCTGGGAAACATGACTAATAAACACAGATATCCCCCATCTGCTTTGGATACAGGAAAGTAAATAAAATCTGCACTTTCTCCTAGTTATTTCCACACATCACAGTTTAAGACATAACTGGATGAATTTTGAGGCAGCTGCTTGTTCTTTTCTTAAGCCAGTATTGTGAATATTTTCATGATATTCGTGGTGAACATATTTCTGTTTTGGGATGTTCATTGTTTTTATTGGGACTCTCAGTTTTGACACTTGGCAGTTCAAATGCACAGCTGTCAAAACAACAACCGAGGTTTTTGCTTTCGCAAAAAAATCACAAAGTCATTATAAACCAAAACAACTTTACACATAAAACAATGGGAGCGTGACTAGAAAAACTAAACTCTGCACCAGTTTTTTGTTTTGTTTTAAATGTTTTAGAGTGGTACCGAAACAGAAAAATCATAGTTCTTTTTTGAAATAATAGTTCAGCTTTTGGTACATTTCTAACAAAGATGTATATATCTTTTTTTAATTTACCAGTGAGTAAATTTTACTTAGATTCTCTGCTAAAAATGTTACTAATTAAAATAGTAATTTTAATTACTATATTGAAAGTAACAATAAGTTATTATTGTTCTATAATAACTTATTGTTATTATAGAACAATAAGTCCACTTGTTCACTGTTATTGTTTGGGAATTTCTAGATAAGAGTTTGTTGATGTTTGATCATTATAAAGTGGTTCAAATATTTTACAGCTGAAATATGTATTATATATATAAATATATATATATATATATTTATATATATATCTGTA